>CATIWR010557550.1:0-11765 GCA_949677035.1 Omphalea diandra | reverse complement strand
TATATATATATATATATATATATATCTGTTCAGTTAATTGTTAATTTTTAATATAGAAAATTGAAATTAAACAAAAAATAAAAAAATTTGTAAAATAAAAATCAAAATAGAAATTGGAAGACCAATTAATTGAATTGTTCAATTTGATTTCGGTTCAATAATTTTTTTACTCAATCTCATTCCAAAAAATAAAGATATTTAAATCATTAGTCTCCTGCTTTACAAGATATACACTTGATTATGAAACTACTTATGATGTACAAGATATACACTCGATTACGAAACTATTAATCCAATTCAAATTAGGCAACTTTATATTTTTACTCAATTTCTATAGAATTGAATTATTAGATCTATTAGTAAATCTATATTAACTTAGTAGGACAGAGGAAAACTTTGGAATTTATCTAATGAACTAACTTGATTGTAAAACAATGTTGAACAAACCGAAAACTGATATTCTTATTATGAACGAAATTTGGGGAGTATTATAAAAGTTAAGCATGAAATAAAACAATATGACTAAGACTTCGTTTGTTTCAAAGAAAATAATTTTTTCAAAAAAAATATTTTCTTAATGAAAATTTTTTATAAGAAATATATTTTCTGATATTTAGATTATATTACAAAAATATTAATTTTTATTTATAAGATTATAATAAAATTTAATCTATGAACACTTTATATTTATATTATTTATAATTGGCTTAAATACTTTAATTCCTGAATTTTGCTTTATTAAATTATTTAATTTGTCACTTTCTAAAATTATATTAAAATATTTTTTTGATTTCCTTACATCAAATAGAACTTCCATCTATTTTTAACATAATTTCTGCCAATAAAAACTGTAAGCCAACAAATTAAATTTTAAAATTTCAAATTTACTCTTTTTCCTCCCCGTCGTCTTTTTCTTCTTCGTACTCATTATTGATTCTAGAACCAGAGCTTCGAAATTACAATACGAATCAGAGTTTCCTCCACATTATTTCTTCTTCCATTTGTTTCTTCTTCCCCAAATTGAATAACCCTTGTGTTTGCTTCTTCTCTTGCTCATTCAAATCCAACTTTGAAAAAATCGAGTCTCTAATACTTTGAAAAAATCGATTCCCTTATTCAAACTCAATATTCTTCCTCATCCTGTGCGTCTTCAACCTCTTTCTCTCTTTAAAGCTCAACTCTCTTAATTCTTCATCAGATGCCTCATATGAATTCCATCCATCGTCACAACAGTTAAGAGATCGGGTGTGTGACTGGTTTGGTGTTTGAGACAGTAGCTTCGAGTCCAGATTTCAGTGGTTGATAGTGGCTTGCCCATTATTGAGGATTAGCAATTATGATTTGGCTGTGGAGACGATTGTAGTGGCTGTATGTTGAGAATCTATGTTTAGATTTGGGTAATTTAGGATGAGAATCGATGTTTGGATCTGTTTGTTTTACGTTGATTTGTTGTTACTTCACCATTGTACATCTGCCTCTTTTTCCTCCTCTTTGGTGCAATTATACTAAGCATGTTTCCCCTATATTTAGAAAAGCAAGAATTCAGAGTATACTAGAAGAAGAAAAGTGATTTCATGAAGGATCCTTGAATCCCGATCTGTGGACTAAGATTTTGTCCTCGATCTTTATCTATGTGCTAGTGTACTGAGTGGACTGATAATAAAGATCGACAGGGGTGTTAGAACAAGCTCGTGAGCACCCCGAAGCACACAAAACACCGGTTGGTAGAAGGCAGGTCAGGAAGCTTGACATGAGAGAAGTTCGAATCGAAGCAGACTAGAAGATAGTAGTGCGATTAGTAGTTTGAGCAGCGGAACGGGGCTGCTACTGGTTCGATCAACAAGAATTGATGATTCTTTGTTGAAGTATTTAACCCATTTTTGCGTAATGATAATTTTTGGATCCACATAATTAAATAGTCTAATCCAAAATTATCCCTGCAATTTTGTGTTATTTGTAATATCAATTTAATTAACAGAATCTAATAGAAGTAAAATATAAAGATATTTTGGTATAATTTAGAAACTGGAGGACTAAATAGTTTAATATGAAAAAACTAGGGGTTAGAGTATTTGATCCTTTATTATTTAATATATAGAGAAATATATGAAAATAAAGATTTTTATGGGCCATCTATCACCCACGACCATCACCAATCGAACCAATGATGGATTTCAGCAATAAAAAATAATCGGTAATAATAAATATATGTGTTTATATAATTATTTTTATTTAGATAAATTTGTCAAATTTTAGAAAATAATTTTTTTCTTTAAAAGAGAAAGTCATTTTCCTTAACCCTATATTTGGTGTACAATTGTATAAGATAAATGGACGGAAATTAAACAAGAAAAAAGAAAAGAAAAAATGTAATTTATATTATCTTGTTTGACTTTCTTATTTGTAAATAGGAAAAATTTTAATTCATTAAATATAAATTTACTTTTTTTAATTTCTTAAAAACATAATATAGGAAGACAAATTAAAATATTTTAGTAATTTAATATATCCACTTTTTTTAACTATTCATTTCTCTCCAACATAGAGAGAAATTTTTATTGATTTAATTTATGTTCAATTCTCTCCAATTCTTTTTTTTTTTTTTCCTTTCTTTTCTTTTTTCCTCAAACAAGAGGTAAAAGTGGCTTAATTTTTCATTGATCAAAAAATATTTTTTATTAACTAAATTTTCTAAATGCACCAAACATCAGAAAATAAAGAAAATATTTTTGATAAAACAAATGAAGTCTAATTACTGTAAATAATCTCTTTAACGAAGAAGTAACATCTTTAATAAATAAATTTGATAAAGATATATCCTGCATGATGCCAAATTTAAATTTAAACTTGGCCATTTTCGAACTCCTCTTCATATAGGTTTTGATTATGTATTCTTAAGATGCTTGCATTGTTTAATAAGTCTCAATGATATCTAAATATGAAATAAGAACCATTACAAATTGCTTTCTTCTAAATAATAGTAGTTAAATCATGATTAGATATTCAACTATCAATATTAAATAAAATATAAAATAAGAAAAAGAAATAACAACCATTCAAATTAAATAAAATATATAAATTATCAAACATTTTCATACAAAACAAAAATATTATGTGAGCAATAAACTTTTACAATATGATTTTTATTTTATTTTTCTATAGTTAACTAATTTTCCTTTTTAAAGTTTGATTTATATTTTAATTAGGTTTCTATTAAACAAAATATACAAATTTTAGTTTAATAAATAAAAGTATATAGAAGGTTATATATGTTTATGTATTACAAAAATTAACAGTATATTTGTCTGTGTATATTTTTACTAATTTCGATAACCATGAAAAAACAATTTTTTCATCTCTTGAAATGGAATACTACTTTCTCATGTAGATTGAAAAATAAAAATGAAGTTCATAGATTTAGGAAAGTAGTTTTTCTAGAAATGTAACTTTTCTAAGCAAATCGAATACTGAAATTCAATATTTCTTAATCATTTGTTCATCAGAATTTGCAAACCGAACACCCTCTAAAATATTTCTTGAAATTTGTATAGATATGCCTCGTAGAGTCTCTTTTTTATGCGGTAGGATATATCTCATATATTGCACATAGCAATACAAATATCAAACATATTAATTAATATAAATAATATTGATGTTCCTTATTCATAATACACAAATAATAGGAATATTTTTAGAAATACGACAATTATCTTTGCCTGTCTAACATGAAATTTCAATCCTAAAGATTATTCTAAATTTCTTTATGCCTACTAAACTTAGAAACCAGCTTCAAATTTGGTTTTCTTCCTTAAGTAAATAGAAATATTCATGTAGTTATTTGTATCATGTCCATAATAAATAATAATTAGTCTTCATATACACCTGAAGAAGCATCCATCTAAATTGATTAAAGATCAACACCTTGCCATAAATGCTTCCCTTAATACATACGTGACCTAGAAAAACACCTCTTTTGCTAGTCTAGAATTTAAATGTGCTCCTAACTTTGGTGCTTAATAGCTCAATCTTGTAATCTCCTAAACTAATCCTTTTATCTCTATCTATCATTTTTAACTACTACATTCCTAGCTCTCAAGTCTTAATCCAAATGACATAAAATTGATGTTCGTCTTTCGATAAAATTATTCAAATTTCAAGTTTGATGTATCCTAAATGATTTTGGACATCTCCTAACAAGCTACTTAAATATAACCTGCCTTATATGGTGGTCCATAGTACATGAACAAGAAAATAAAAATGTTACTTAATTTGCATAATTTTGCTATCTGTCACCATAGCATAAACCAACTGTAGCCCCTTTTGCATATGGTTTATATTCAACTTTATCGATTGTTTTAAACTTAACCCGTCATCTATATTTGATTGCCTACTCCTTAGCACGATCCTTAAATTCATTAAAATATTTAAATTTTATATCAAGATTAAATGTTAGATCCTTCATATTTCTTCCAATAATAAAATTAGGATATTTGAGTCTAATTGACCCGTTCTCCCAAATCTCTATTCATATCCGTTTTAAATTCACTAAAAACTTTTTTTGAGGGTTGATATTTCTTATCATCTAATTCAAATTCATCTACCCTTATGATATTATCTTTGACTTTTTTATTTTTATCACTGTCACCTATCCCACTAATCGCCTTTTTCTTTGCAAATGATCCACAAAAATGTCTAATTCTATTTTCGTATCCACATTCTTTTTTAATAAATCATTATCAGCGTCTTCAAGTTCATAATCGCTATCCCTCAATCTAATTTTTTGATCATTGTAATATTCATGTTCATTATTAGTATTATCAATATCTTCTTCGATATTATTATCTCTAACAAAATAGACAAGCTTAATAGTTTTCAAGGTTTTCACCCTAACTTACCCACACCCTTATAACTAACATCCATTATAACCCTTAAAGCTACTAGAACTACTATATTCACAAGTCTCCCATTTCTCCTCCTTCCTCTTTCTCTCCCCCGTCATTATTATTAATTTTAGGTGCAGGTATTCTACTAAAGTAACACTAGGTTCTTCATAAACCTCTACACTACTTTGACCACCTAAAGGAAATTCAGAAGCTAAATTTCTCCCATAAATATGCATGATTTTGTTTCTAATTAATATATCGCTGCCATTCTTTAATACCCTCACCATAGCTACTATTTAGTAACAACCAATAAAAGGTCCATATCCCCAATTAGGTTGCTCTCCTGAGCCATTTTGTTTAATTTCAAGTATTGATAGTTTGTTAGGGCTATAAAAATAAAAGTAGTCTACAAACCATTTAATTAATCTATCACCCAATGTTGTCTATTGTAATATTATAACCTGTGCACTGCATCGCAGTAAAATAAGAAGCCAAAAAATGGATATTTACATGAGACATTATTACCATTGCAATATTGCATCATAATATTGTGCCCACTTCATCACCTAAAAGACAATAAATCACTAATTTATATACACGCCACAAAAAAAAAAAAAAAAAAAAAAAGCACTAACAAATCCCAATTGAATTTTCTAATTTCAAAACTAACAAATGATATACAGTTGCATTTAACCATTTGCCCTAAAAGTACATATTAATTCTACAATCCAATGCATTTTGGAGTAAAAGCTCTACTAACAAATCAAGAAAAGACACTAATAACTCTCAATATTTAAAAGCTTTCTCATTTGGCTGTCTATGAAGTCAATTCATTGTTGATTCAACAACTTTCTTTCCCATTCCACATGAGTTTTTCTCTTCCAATTTAGCCTATCAGAGAGTGAAAAAAACGAAAATATTTTTCTTTCCCAAAATTTTAATCTTTCTCTATAAAAACATTACATCTCATTCTTTAATAAATCTAAATAAAGAGGGACAAAAAGTATATAAAAGACAAATTTTTGTAACTTAGGAGTTTTAACTATAAAGAAATTCATTGTATAGACTCTAAATTTTAGGTTATTTTTGATAGTTTATCAATATATTCTTTGACTTATTTACCCAAAAAAATACTATTCAAAAAGAAAATTGAAAAAAAGGACAAAGAGAAAAAAGAAGGAGAGTGAGCAATAATAAAATTGGTACTTACTAAGATTCAAGAGACAATTAATATAATTAGAATTCAGTTGATATGGCATTAATTTAGTGATCTCTTTATAATTTCAATATACAGCATCCAAAGTTCAATTTTGGGGTAAATTTAAAATAAATATTCATTAAAATTAATAAATAATTTAATAATTTAAACAATAAATTTTTTCTTGGCTAATCATTTTAAAATGTGCCCTTTAATTGGATAATCTCCAATACAATTTATTGGCATTTTTAAGAAAAACTATGATCGTGAAATTATTAGTCGAACCTTAAAGGACATTGACGTGTTAGTTTTGTTTTTTTATTTTTATGGTTACAATTTTTATGTGCAAATGTTGAAGCTTCTATACGACCTGTCGTTTTTTTATTTAAACAAAATCTACCAGATAAAAACAGAATACTTTTTTTTTTTTGAAACCAAAAACAAAATACTTTTTCTCTAGCAAATAAAAAAAATCTCATTAAGGGGGGAAAAAGCATATTGCAAACGTGTACTTTTCTATATCGACTGTTATTCTATCCAAGTAACAGCACCGTCACTTTATCCGTAACTATTTTTATCTCCTCAAAGTTTTGTCAAATTTGTACGGACTGATATCCCGTGGAACCTTTTTTTTTTTTTTTTTTGTCATTTGTTTAAACATGTATCTGGATCTGAAGAGGGATACATATCCAAATTCAATTATGAAGGAGATGATTTTGATTTGAAAAAAAAAAAAAAAGAAATAAATCATTTCTGATTTTTCTTTTTGGCCGTTTTTGCTTTCTGCTTCTGCTTCTTTGTAATTTATTTATTTCGTTTCTAAATTTTAAATGCTCGAAATCTGACAACCATGAGGAAGAAGCTCGATACTCGTTTCCCAGCTGTAAGCTTATCTATTTCTTTTCGTCTTGATTTGAGTGTTAAGCTGTTTGGTAGCTTAGGGGATGATAGTTTCTGATCGATGGATTTTTTATTTTTGGATTTTTTTCGTCAAGTTGATTGCTTTTGCTATTGATTTTTGGTGGGTTAGTGTTTTTATCATCTTTGGATTGATGGGTCTTTGATTATTATCAGAATTAGAAGGTAGGTATTTAAAAGAATGGAACTTTACGTGGGTATACGATCTGGTTCAGTTTTTTTTTTTTTTCCTTTTAATTTGGCGTTGACTCGGGCTTGGATTGTGAGGTGCATGAAAAAATAGCTAATGGGTATTTCGTTTGGACGGGTTAGTGGCTTTTCCCGAGGAAAATGATGATGATTATAATTGTCTTCAGAATTGTAGGTAATCACATCTCTTATGGAGTTAGTATGGTCATATATGGTATTGGCTATGGTTTTTCCTAGATTTTGGCGGTTCTTTTGTAGTCAAGTAATTTTGGTACTGAAATCAGTTGCTGGCTCCTTCATGTTTGAAGCTATATGGAGATTTATGGTTTATTTATGGTTGGTGTTTGCATTTTTGTTTTTTGTTTTTCCCCCATGACTGGTTAATACTGAAGTCAATAAATGGATTAATCATCTTTAAGGCTTTTCACGGAAAACCATTATTGGTTACATTTGCTTTGCTTCTGCATGTATTATTTTACATGCGTGTGGTAGACAATTGTTCAATGGGAGTTTTATAGGTTTGTACTTTTTTGGGGGCCTGATTTTGGTATTCTAAGTGATTAGTAGTTATTATTAGAAATAGTTGGTCAGTCCTTAGGTACAATATCTACATTATGCGTAAGTCTCACACGTAGGTTTGCTCTGTGATCAATAATTTGGTTACCATTACTGTTTCTTGCTCACTTTTCCTGCAAACAAGGGGTCAGCTTGATCATGTGATTTTCAATATTAGAGCTGGATGTCTGATCTAGTTTACATGTGTGTTTGTTTTTAGTTTTCTGTTTTCAACACCTATTAGCACTTTGTTTTAGATATGGGGTTTATTTTAGAATATGGGTAATCCTGACACCTTTTCTCCTACTCTCCTCTAAGTGCCTCTGGTATCGTGGGACGATAATTTTTCATTTTTTAGGATATTAAACTACATGTATATAACGCTACAAAATCAAGAAGCCTTACATAGATCTGGTTTCAGTTAAAAGCCAAGTCTGCAGTGTGAACTCTTAGAAGATTTTTGTTAATTGAGTTTTGATTTCCAACATTGTAGGCAGTTATAGAAGTACCTTGTGTTGTATCCTTACAGTATCAGGTGTCTAAGGGCTATATATTGTTTGTTGGTGGCAACTTGGCAGTATGGAATAACAGATACTTCTTATACCATTCCAATAAATATCTAGATAGCAGCTTCAATAAGAACAAATGGCTGTTGGAATTGTGATAGTTGACTTCTACTACATCAGAATATTTAAGTCATATAAGATGATGGTATGAGGCAGTTTTGACAGCTGGTTTTGGAGCCTTGCTTATGCTATGTTTACAGTTTCCTGCTTTTGTTTGAGGCTTAGTTACCTCATGCAACTTTAACTATTGCTCATAGAGGTGTGTAATCTAAGTAGACCATGTGTGTAGCCTACAAAAATTTATCTGAACTGAAATGATCGACTCTTAATGGGTGTGGTTTTCTTAAATGTTATTGATGGGTGGGCTTTTTCTATCTTGTTTTATCTGATGATGAATATATTAACTTGGCAGGCTCGCATAAAAAAGATAATGCAAGCTGATGAAGATGTTGGAAAGATAGCATTGGCAGTGCCTGTTTTAGTTTGTGAGTAGATGTGACAATCTGTGCTTCAGCCTTCAGAGATTATCTAAATATTGTTGGTTGTTTATGCTTTTCTTGTATGTTATTGCAGCAAAAGCTTTGGAATTGTTTTTGCAAGACCTTTGTGACCGTACATATGAAATAACCCTTCAGCGAGGAGCAAAAACTATGAGTGCATTGCATTTGTAAGTTAGAAATTGCTCTCATTCATTATAATTTCTACTGTCTGTATAATTTTTGGCTTGCTGTTTTTTCATTAAATAGGAATGTTGTATTTGTCATGTGGCTTTGTTTTCCTTTGTTTTACTACTAGTTGCTTTGATGATTTGCAAGTGATGTGTATACAGTTTTTGGTCGTCAGGAAGATTAAGGAAACTAAAAAAGTGAACCAAAAAAACAATTTTCTTTTTGTTATCTGAATGTGAATTGAACTAAGAGAGCAACGTTACAACTGCAACTTTAAATTTTTTTTTTTAAAAAAAAAAAACTAGTGAAATGAATAAGTTGTAATGCTTTTGAAACTTGGACCACGCAATGGGATGAAAATCAAGATCAAAAAGGGTACATAGTGTGGAAAGTTTTCCTCTTTTGGAAATTTTTCCTCTTTGCTTTCTGATGTACAATTTGGATCTAGAGATATATATTGATATATAGAAATGGAGATGATGGATGATGAGGGGTACCGAATGTTGGTAGCTCTATGTCCTTTCGTCCATATATTTTGAACCACTTGCTTTATAGATCAAGAATCATTTTTCTCTTTCCTTTGGTAATTTTCTTTATTTTTACTTTCTAATGTTGACACAGTGCTTTATCTCAGAGGCCTTGCACATGAAAGTGCATTATAAATAAGATGGATATGGTTTCTTGTCCTCTCAAACAGAATGTGATGGTAACTTGAATCTAAATGGTGAACATGATTTACTGCTTCCCATTGTTGCATTTCATCTTTCTGGACTCTCTTTAGCAGTTGATATTTGATATTGAAGGTGCTATATTGCAAGCTCTTATAGGGTCACAATCTCTCTTGCAAATAGTCAAATTAAACCAACTGGTTTTGCGTTATTAGACTTTGTTGTGAATGTGTTTTTTCTATATATTATTCTTATTGACTTCCACTTGATGCTCCTATAACATATTTGGATGCTGATTTAAAAAGTCTTGCATGTTGAAGGGGATATATGAATTTTTGGACCGTTCTAATACTATTACTGAACAAATGATATGCAAACATGTGTGCTATAGATATTTATAGTTTTGAAGTTGGATTGCAAATAGATCAATCCTACTGAGGCATATGTTTTCTAAACCATGATAATTGTCTGATTTCCCAATTAATCTTCCACTTGTTAGCATAAGGTATGTGTGCATGTTGACTATAGGAGAGAGAAAACTGAAGCTTACTTTTACATGTTACAATGCTAATGTCTTCTTCCCCCATTTTTTAGTCCTACATCTGTTAGGCTACTTTTATATGGTGTTCTTCCCCTCTCTTGCTCCCCAACGTCATTTTTACCTCTTTCCTTTTTGATATGTGTTTCTAGATGATAACAAAATGGGAATAATGGTTTTTCCTTCTAAAAATAGATGCCTTATTTATTTTCTTTCCTTTCTTAACTTGAGCAGAGAAATGAGGCTTTTTCCTCTAGAGTGGATTTTACATTAACTTCATGCTGTTGTTTCCATGATGAACTTTTTTTTTTTCCTTTTATCTCACTTTACTATTAGGGATTTGATCCAATTGAAGTCCTTGTTTAACGTGCAGAAAACATTGTGTTCAAAGCTACAATGTGTTTGATTTTTTGAGAGAAATTGTCAGCAGGGTACCTGATTATAGCCTTGGACATTCTGATAACTCCACAGATCACAGAACGCTTCAAAAGAGGTCGTTATACAAACTGTTGTTTTATTGTTTTGCTCCCTGATTTCACACTTACTCCCACTTCGCCTTCCCCTGTAATCTATAGCAAATTAGGCTTATTTGGTTGAAACATATTGTGCCAGGAAACCCATTGGGGATGAATGCCACGACAGTGATGAAGAGTCAAAGAGAAGTAGGATGGTAAGATGCCCTTCCAATATATTTTTCAGACCATTGTGTGTTGATGAATTTGATTGATGTCATCTACAGTCCACCAGTTGAGTATCAACATTTTCTTTGAATCTTTTTCAATCTATCTGTTGGTTGATTTCTGCGTTATCCATTTTTTAAATTTAAGGGATAATTAACTTAGTGCCTTTGTTAAATTTTTGAACTTTGATCAATCGCTTTCGAGTGATTTGTTTGCAAATTCATAAATAATGACTTTAAGTAGCTGCTATGTTTTTTTAAAGAGGGATAAAAAATGCACCTCCAAGTGTGAAAGATGTTATGCTAAAGAGTTGAAATTTGGTGTATTTACTGTCCTTTGGAGTATCACAATCATTTGACGTTGGGAATGCTATAATTTTAAATGTTCTTTGCAGCAGGAAATGAGCCATGCAGGCAGCAGTGGGAGAGGGAGAGGACGTGGTCGAGGAAGGGGTCGCGGACGAGGCGCTCGACATGTTGAACGAGAGTCTACTCATCGTGAGACTGAATCTGAACCCTGTTCAACTCTTCAACAAAGCATAAAAAATAACCCAGATCCTGGAATGACAGCGGATAATAGTTCAGAGTCAAAAGAGTTTTTGAAGGAAGATATGGTCACCAGTGATGCTGTCAATGCATCAGAAAGAAACTTTGATCTGAATGCTGAGGTGAAAGAGAATGAGGACATGAAGGCCACAGCGGCAGTTGCAGCAGCAGCAACAGCAACAACAACAACTACAACTGCTGATAACTCATCAGCAGTGCCTCCTACTGAAACTAATCATGAAGAATATCCAGGTTGGTCACTCTCTGAAATGGACAAGATGGCAATTGATCCTCTTCAGCTTGCACAACTTGGCACAAGAATAGATGAGGAGGAGGAGGATTATGATGAAGAAGGCT
>CATIWR010557540.1:0-10914 GCA_949677035.1 Omphalea diandra | reverse complement strand
TGTTAGCCTAGAAAGCACATTGTTGTAAGGTTGTGTGTTAGCCATCAAAACACAAGTTGTATAAGTTGGGTGTGAGCTTGAAAACACCATTGAGATAGTGAAATACCCAATTGAGTGATTGGGGAGTGGACGTAGGGTCAATTTTGCTCGAACCACTATAAATTGTTTGTGTCTCTATTATTCATTCTTCTCCCCTTTATCTTTGTTTTTAAAATTTTTATCCACCAATTCAACCCCCCTTCTTGGTGCCTAGGGACAACACTATGGAACCTATCGCTACTCTAATACCAAAAACTATAACACCTATTTTCATTTACTTATCATAACATTCATGTCCAAAATTTCATATGCATAAAGGCTAACCCATCATTCATACACAATCCAATATGTATTTAATATACATATTTGTTAACTAATGCTCAAGAATAGTGACGATAAATTAAAATCTAGATAGGTATATGTACATGACATAAGGAGAGAGAGACAGTTGAAATTCAACCGACGACCTGTGCTCCATGCATCTATATGCAAAACTTTAGGCTCCACATACCCAAACCTTATGTTTGAGTATCTAAAAAACATAATTGTCATTTGGTGAGTTGTAACTCATTGAATAAAAATAACAATTAGATTCTTATGGCATAACTAACAATAAAATATTATCAGGATACATTACAAGTATAAGAATTGACTATGCAAGTGCAAATGCAATAGATTGATTTTGTCGTGACTTTGCAAGGTAAAAACTACTCCCAAAAATTTATGTGATTCAAGCGACATTTGATTTTACTGGCCAACATATAACAAGTGAATCATTTGATTAAGAACATGTGCCAACAGGACATATTGGTCCCTTTTCCAAGTGATTTGCAAGTGTTTGACAAATTTGTCACAACATCTTTTTAGTTATATATGCAAGTGTTCATTCACAATGATATATCAAGTAATCATTAAGATTATATAATTCTCACTTGACTTGCATTCAAATGTAAAATGTCATAATTCAATCACTTATACACATAATACAATATAACCATATCATAAAATCATCACACATACACATTAAAATCTAATTATGACTTTTACTCATCTTTGATGCAATTAACTTTAATAGTAGGTTTGAACCTCTCTCTTGTGCTTCATCAATGTGTTGGGATCCTAAAATTTGATATATACATGAATATAAATATTTCAAAATAAGTTTACATACTTGATATGCAAGTATGCTCATGTTCCATGCATGTGGGCCAAGTACTTAATCTTATTTTTCTTATATTGTAGCATGACCTTGCTATACTATAACTGTAATAACTCTTGTTAGATTTATCCAAATGACTTGATTTCTTTTTGTCATAAACTAGACACATAATGATACCACATAGTCAAATATCAAGTCAATATAAGGTCTGTAATAAATTTGTGAATTCTGCCCTTTTTCAATGTGATCTCAGTCTGATCAGGTGTTACAATATTAGCCTTTTCTCTAATTGTACAAATCCAATTGCAAAAAAGACTTTCAAGAAGTTATAAAACACATAAAGGAACATTTTTCATATTTTACACATTATCCAGTTCAGCTATAAGGTTATAAAAATAAATGGCCAATCTCAGTGTGAGCAGGTTTTAGTACATTAATAATCAATCAAAATGAAGCAGAAATATCTCATTAACCATTATATTTTTTGCGAAAATATTTTATAGGAATGTATATTAGACATAAATCTACAACATTCAAGTTTGGCACATCATTAAATTCCCATTCTATGACCATTAAATTCTTGAATAACATAACAAATTTCATCAAGTTTAGAGTTAGTCACAGGCAAAGAGTAATATCTCTTTCTACACAACAAATTAGGAAAAAATGTTTTACAACTATTTATAAAGGATATAGACTTAGAAATTTTATATTTTTCACTTTGTCTAAATTAGCACATAAGGTCATCAAAATATATAAAAATAGCCAAACTGAGGAGATTTTGGTAGGTTATGAACTAGTCCTAATCAAGGAACCATAGCTCTACACACACACACATCATATTAAACAAAACTGATTTACATACATTTATATGAGGCATAAATCTATAAGTTTTATGTTTTACACTTTCCCTAATTCCTCTTCTAGGATTATGAATTATGGTTGAAACAAGCTACTCTAACAACAAAACCAACACAATCAACTCTATTTTTCTTAACCTTGAACTTCCATACATAAGCTTTACCTAAAATTACTCCATAATTTTTATTAATCATGCACGTTTAACTTGTTATGAGAGAGGAATTTCATGTGGGAAGAAGATAAATTAACTTACCTTTGCCAAAACTAGTAAAACTTAAGGTTTCCTCATAACTAGCTTAGTTTCCTTTCTTTTCTTCTTCTTCTTCTTCTTTTCTTTCTTTATTAGCTATCTACCTTTTTTGGCTATGTTTTTCCTCTCTAATATGCTCTTAAAGGATGAAAAATTCAATTTGTATATCTATTCTAATATATAAAAATCATGGTGGCTTACTACCATTGGTTGAAGCTCACTATTCCTCTTTTAGTCTCTCTTCTTCACTCCTTCATCACTTTCATCCAACTACTAATCCCTGCATGCTCCTTGTACTTTTAAATAGGCTCTAAAACACCATTATTTATGATATTATGATATACACACAATATGTGATAATTTGCCATGCAACTATGCCAACATCACATCTTTATTCAAGTGCCTCCAATGTAATGGTGCAAGTGTCATCGTCACACTTATCAAATTCAAATATAAATGATCATTTATCCAATGCCTTTGTTCATGTAGGATTGCAAATCATTTGTGCAATAAATATGTTCATGTGAGAATGCTAATGAATGAGGATGAAGATGTTACATACTAAATCTCATATATCAATTGAAAATGCTCTAATTAGAATTAATGCCGCAATAGGATAACATGTTAATACTATAGCAAATGAGTCCATGGCATGCCATAAATGCAGTAGGCCACTCAATTCCAAGGATAAGAATCCTAGAAAGAAAAGGGAACTAAACAAACTAAAGGGAACAAAACAAACTAAGTGACAATTTCAAAACTATAAGAGTCTACAATAGAAATAGTTGACATTAATGAGTAATTAACCTAATAAGAGGTTCAGGTATATGAAAATTATTATAGCAAAAAGATTTTAATAAGTTATGTCACTTCAAGAAAAAGATGGGATTGAGATAAAACTATTGTCGATGAAATATTTACATACACTATAGTGCTTGATATTGCAAAAGAAAGTGAGGACATTGAGTCTATGTCTTTAATGAATGTCGACATAGAAATGATTAGCCAAAATGAAAAGATGCAATCCAGACAAAATTAAATTCTCTTGAAATACGCCAAGTATTTAGACCCATTATTTGAACACTTGAAAATGTGAATCTAGTAGACTATAAATAGGTCTTTGTGCATAAATGTAATAAGAAAAATGAAATTATGAGATATATAGTATGACTTGTAGCACAATGTTTCTCACAATGGTTGATATTGATTATGAGGTTACTTTTTTCCTAGTTATGGATGCAATTACGTTTAGATTTTTAATTAGCCTTGCAAGTTTAGAAGGACTTGATATGCAACTTATAGATGTTGTTATAGCTTATTTGTATGGATCACTTAATAATGGCATTTATATGAAAGTCCCAGAAGGATTAAAAATGCCTGAAGCATGCAATTCAAAACCTTGAGAAATGTATTCATTTAAATTACAAAGGTCATTGTATGGATTAAAACAATCGGGGGGCATGTGGTATAATCATCTTAGTTAATATCTTTTGACAGAAAGATATACTAATAATTCAATTTGTCCATTCATTTTTATTTAGAAAATAAAATATGGTTTTGCTATAATTGCAGTTTATTTTGATGGTTTGAATATCGTTGGATTTGTGAAGAGTTGGCAGAGACAATAACATAATTAAAAAATGAATTTGAAATGAAAGATTTAGGGGAAAAATTTTTTTATTTCGGCTTGCAAATCAAGTATTTATTCAGTGGAATTTTTATTCATTAGTCAACTTATATTGAAAAGATATTAAAATGGTTTAATATGGATAAATCTCGTCCAATGAATTCTCCTATTGTTGTTCAATCCCTTAATGTGAAAAAGGATCCTTTTCATCCTCGAGATAGTGGTGAAGAAATGCTTGGTCCAAAAGTACCATATTTTAGTGTTATTGATGCATTAATGTATCTTGTTAATTATATAAGACCTGATATAGTATTCTCTGTTAATTGATTAGCAAGATATAGTTCTTTACTAATTCGAAGATATTGGAATAGTGTATAACAAAATTCCATTATTTGTATGGTACATCAGATATGGGTTTATTTCATCTGCTAGACTCAAAGTTCGAATTAATTGGATATGCAAATACTGGATATTTATCTGATTCATATAAAGCGCGATCACAAATAGGATACTTGTTTACATATGGTGACACTGTTATATCTTGGCATTCTACCAAACAAACTCTAACTGCCACATCATCCAACCATGCTAAAACATTGGCCATTCATGAAGCAAGTCAAGAATGCATATGATTGAGATCTTTGATTCAACATATCAAAGAATCATGTGATCTTCCTTTTGATAAAGAAAGTCCTATTACGCTATATGAAGAGAATGTTGCATGCATTGCACAACTCAAAGGATGATACATTAAGGAGAACCAAGCGTATTTTATTAAAGTTTTTTTCACATATGACTTCAGAAACAAGGCATTTTCGATGTGCATCAAATTCAATCCATTGACAAATTAGCAAATTTGTTTACAAAGGCACTTCTTATAACAACATTTGAGAAGTTGGTGAATAAAATTGGCATGCATTGATTATGAGATCTTCGTTAGAAATTATGTATTCATGAGGGAGAGATTCTTGTATGATATACTCTTTTTCCCTTAGCCTAGGTTTTGTCTGGTTAGGTTTTCTTAGCAAGGTTTTTAAGGAGACAACTTTATATTTCTACAAAAATAATGTACTTTTTTTCCTTTACTAAGATTTTTTTCCATAGAATTTTTTCTTAGTAAGGTTTTAATGAGGCATATTTTTTGTGATAGACATCCAAGGGGGAGTGTTATGATAATATTCTATTGTTATTGGATGTCTATCCTTGTCTCTATAGGTAGAGGTTCTTATAAAATATAATTCTTTTTCTATCCTTATTTTTGTAACCATTGACACTATAAATAATGTTACCATGAATGAAATAATATACATAAAAATTATTCTCTCTTTTGTTTTCTATTCTGTCTCTATTTTCCTTTACAACAATAACATAATTTTGTTTTTTTAGATTGTGGTAGTAAAATATTGAGGGATTTACTCATTCATATTTATTTCTATTATACTATTAAAGATTTCTTTTAGTTTTTCTATTAATAATTTCAAAATCTTTTATTATGATTTTTATGGTTTGTCATATCTGATTAAGTTGTTTTCTACTTTTCATTATTATATAAAATAATTATTTGCATTTGATTTATTACACTTTTAGATCTTAAAATTATTTTTAATTTCATATTTTATTAAAATTATTTAAAAATTTTATGACATGTTTAGTATTGTATTATTTTTTTAATTTTACTATATATTATTTGTTGGCCCTAGGCACCAAGAAGGGAGGGTTGAATTGGTGTATGAAAAAAAATTAAAATGAGGATAAAGGAGTATAAAGAGACACAAGGATTTATAGTGGTTCGGGTATAATCAACCATACATCCACTCCCTAATTCTCTGCAATTGGTTGTTCCACTAACTCAAAATGGTGTTTCCAAGCTCATACCTAACTTTTACACTTTGTGTTTTCAAGGCTCACACAATAACCTTTACATTTTGTGTTTTTAAGGCTTACACAATAACCCCTCTTACAAGTGTTTTCTAAGGATTACACTAAAACCTCTCTTAAGTGTTTTCATAAGCGCACACTAAAACCTTTCTTACAATTGGTGTTTAATGCTCACACCCAACAATTACAATCTCATAAAAAAGAGAAGAAATTGAGTTGTAAAAGTTTGAGAGCTTTAACACAAGTAATGAATTCTCTATCCTTTTTATTTATCACTATTTGGTGAAGTATTTATACCCCATACCCACCAAAGACATGTTAGACTTTAAAGCTTAACAAATCTCCAAGACATGCTAGGTAGATTCTGAATTAATTATATGTCAGGCAAGAGTTGCGGTCGCTACAGGTCATTCGCGATCGTGAAATCCAAATTTCCATATGGGAGTAAAAAATTATAGCGAAAAACCCCATTTGTGTCTAACGGATAGTCCACGTGGCAACTCCTCATAGGTCCATCAAGAAAATATAGTCGTTGCATTCTAATTGCCCATAATAGTAGCGGTCGCGATTCTTCTTTATACAGGGTGCGATTCAGGACTCAAATTCTTATGTTTGAAAGACAATCTTCTTCTTTTAGAATTGCGGCCGCTACCCAAAATGTCATCCTTGCAAATTTTGTTCTTCAAAGAATACCTTGGACACATGGATGCTATGATTATGGACTTGGTTCCCTCTTCAATTACTTTGAAAGTCGCGGTCGCAACTGAGGCATGACACAGACTGTGAATTCTTCTGTGACTTTGACACTCCTATCTTTGGATGAGTCACGACAATGATGATGCCTGTAAATCCGTCTGGTCGAGTTTCACCCTGTCTTTGAGCTAAGTCGCGATCGCAAATTACAAACCACTGACCATGAATTTGGATGAACTTTGCCTTCTTAAAGATTATGCAATTCTTCCAACTTCCAATTGAGATCTTAACTTAATTCTGCAAAACAATACTCAATTGAAACATTAGGATTGATCAATCTCATTTGTCAAGATCAAAAGAGGTCTAAGACTTAGGATTAACCATCCTAATTCAACAATCTTCCCTTTTTTGTTTTTGAAACTTGGATTGATCTTAAGGGAAAATAATGTAGTGAAGTTGGAGTGATAAATTGTTCAAATGTATACTTAGAATTTTTAAAAGATTTTTTTTAAGTATGACTTTAAGACCAAAATTCTAAGTATGATGCTTTTATGCTTCTATGTCCTTATTCTCCTATGCTTCCTCTTAACTAATGCTATTATTTTTCTTTTCCCCTTTGATTCATTCTATATTCTATCTCTCACCCTTTGGCAAGATCAAAAAGATGGTATAAGGGAAAAAGAACAATTGCATAAGTAAGCAAGTAAACATAGGGAGCAAATACATAAACAAATGAAGTAAAGTAAGTACATAACATAGAATTTCAGCAAAGAAATAACTTTTATATATGTAAACTTAGAAACAAGTTTTGTGGGGTCACATTTTTTTTTGCAAAAAAAAAAAAAAATACAAAAGAGATCCTAAACTAGAAAGTAGGAGAATCATCTCCATAAAAGTCTTTATCTTCATCCTAATCTTTACTTTCAGCCTCATCTCCATCCTCAACTTCATCATTGCCTTTTTCTTCTTGAGTATCATCAAACTCTGTGAAGTTCGGAAGATGGCAAGGAGGGACTCCTAACTTCTCTTGCAAATAGATCATATCACTATGAAGATGAGAGAGGAACAAAAATCTCCTTTTCATCATCCTCATCAACTTATCAAGCTTGTTGTTGATGGTTGCAAGGAGAGTTTAGCCTTAGGCATAGGTTGAGGAGGGATGGATAGAGCTCCTTCTTTAATAGTTAGTCTCTTCCATTTGAAAGCTTATGAAGTCTCCATTTTCTTAGCTCTAATGGCACCCAGGGTATAGGCATAGGTGTTCGGGTGAATAGCTTTGGCGTTGATGAGATAGGTGAGATCAAGGAAGTTTTGTGAAGGAAGGAGTTTCTTAGTGAGGAATTTTTCATTTTCCTCATCAAGTGACCCTATGAAGCGATATATGGCTATAATATGTGAAGGTAAAAGGAATTGGCTTTTAGGTTTGGTACTCATGTAGATCAATTGATCTATAAGATACCGTCTGGTTTGAATCAATTTATTTTTAACAAGGCATAAAAGAAATGCCAAGTCTTTTTATGATACCTTCTCATTACCATCACCTCTAGCATTTACAAAAAAGGTGATGACACAATAGAGTATCCAAAGAGGTAGGTTTTAATGTGTTTGGCTATGGAGGATCTCGGGTTGTATTTGGTTTCAATAGATATTTCTGACTAAAATTCAGAGTAAATGACATCAAGTGCGAAAATTATGAAAGGAATGTTTTCTCCAACTTGAAGATTGAGGAGAGAGAAAAGTCAATAGAAAGTAATATAAAAAGGATCGCCAAAGGCTTGAAATACTAACCTGTAATGTCTCGCTTAAGAATTGGCTTTACGACTTAGTTGAACTGTGCACATAAATTTCCTCACAATATCTTCGTAAGTGGGTTCATCCCGAAATATGAACTCATTCTAGCCCAAGTTAGAGAGGAAAGCACGAATCTCTGCTTTGATTCCCAAGGTCTCCAATAGAAAGGTAGAGGAATCATATTAGGGAGGATGGTCTTGGAAGAATTTGCTTTGTACCTTTCTTTTTCCTCCTTGGTGGTACCTTTCATGAGGTGGAGTGCAGCGGGTGCAGATGGCTAGGCCATAACCTTGCCTTTGTCTGCCCTTGAAATCTTCTTAGGAGCTATTACAAAGGATGAAGAGATTTGTAATTTTAAAGAGTTTTTAGAGAGAGAAATTGATGTTGGAAGAGAAATGAGGATGTTACTGTTGAAGGGGGGGGTTTTTATAGCTATTTGAAGTCTTTGTAAATGGCTAGAAATGGATTAATGAAGAGATAGCAATGGTTGACAGTCAAATTACTTAAATATCTAGGTGGTTACCCTAATTCGCATTTGCGAATTCAGAAATCGCGATCGCAAATTTGAAAAATTATGAGTAACAGATAAATTTTCCTCAAAATATATGCTACAACGATTAAAATTTTGAATTATTATACTAGGATGGTTAATCCTAAGTCTTCGACCTCTTTTGATCTTGACAAAGGAGATTGATCAATCCTAATATTTTAATTGAGTATTGTTTTGTAGAATTAAGTTAAGATCTCAATTGGAAGTTGAAAGGATTATATAATCGTCAAGAAGGCAAAGTTCATCCAAATTTATGGTCAGTGGTCTGTAATTCGTGACCACGACTTAGTTCAGAGATAGGGTGAAAATCGGCCAGACGGATTCACAGGTATCATCATTGTCATGACTCATCTAAAGAGGGGAGTGTCAAAGTCAGAGACAAATTTGTGGTCTGTGTCATGCCTCAGTCGCGAGCACGACTTTCAAAGAGATTGAAGAGGGAACGAAGTCCACAACCATAACATGCCAAGTGACCTAGGTATCCGTTAAGAACAAAATTCGCAAGGGCGACATTTTGGGTAGTGACCACGATTCCAAAAGAAGAAGATTGTCTTTCAAATGGAAGAATTTACATCCTAAGTCGTGCCCTATACAAAGAAGAATCACAATCGCGACTTTTATGGGAAGTTAGAATGCAACGACTATATTTTCCTGATGGACTAATGAGAAGCTGCCATATGGACTAGACATTAGACACAAACGAGGTTTTCTGCCATAATTTTTGGCTCCCGTATGAAAATTTGGATTTGTGACCTCAAATGATCTATAATGATTGCCACTGCTGCCTGAAATGCAATTAATGTAGAATCTGCCTAGCATGTCTTGGAGATTTGTTGAGCTTAAAGTCTAACTTCTCTTTGGTGGATGTGGGCTATAAATACTCCACCAAACTGATGTCAATATAAAAGGAAAACCAGTTAATATGTGCCAAAACTCTTGCTAAGTTATTTCTCAATTTTAATTCTTTATTTGTTTGTACATAGTTTGGTGTGAGCTTTAAACACCTTTTGGGTTGGGTTTGAGAGTTAGCCATTGTATAGAAAACTCTTGTATAGGTTTGAGAGTGAGCCATAGAAAACTCTTGTATAAGTTGTGTTGAAACTAGGATAATCAATCCTAGGTTTAGAACCTCTTTTGATCTTGACAAAGTAGATTGATCATCACTAATATTTCAAATAAGTGTTGTTCTTGCCGAATTGAATCAATCTCTCAAGAAGAATTGAAGAAGTTGATGAACTCCAAAGTAACATGTAAATCGCAACCGCAATCTAGGATTCGCGATCGCGACTCATGTTAAGACATGCTAAAAATCAAGCAGGCGAAATTGCAGAGCCATTCTCGGCCGCGGTGCTTGGAAAGAAAAAAGTCAGATTGACACAGATGAATTCACGGTGGAAGTCTCGTCTGAATCGCGATCGTGAATTTCAAAGAAATTCAAGAGGGAAGCAAGTTCACAACCATAACTTAACAAATGTCCCAGAAGACTGTTGGAAGACATTTTGCTGGTAGCGACCGCGATCCCTGTGGAAGAAAGTTAACTACTTTGGCAGATGGATTCGCAGCCTCTGTCGCGGCTTGTGCAAGAAAACTCGCGACCGCGACTTCTGAAAGTAGGTAAAAGACAACGACTATATTTTCCTGGTGAACTAATAAGAAGCTGCCACGTGGACTAGCCGTTAGACACAAATGGGGTTTCCCTTGAAGAAATTGGATTTTGCGACCGTGAAAGGCAGTAGCGACAGCGATTTGATCCTGACAAGCATTAAATGCAAAATCTGTCAAGCATGTCTCAAAGATTTGATGAGCCTTGATCTGCAACATTTATTTGGTGAAGTTTGGCTATAAATACTCTACCAAACAACCATGAAAAATGTTGCTAAGGAATTTATTACAAGTGTTAAAAGCTCTCAATCTTTGCTATTCATTTTCTTCATCTTCTTTACAAGTGTTAGGTGTGAGCATTAAACACCAGATTGTAAGGTTTTGTGTTAGCCTATAAAAACACTTTTAGAAAGGTTTAAGTGTAAGCCTGTTGAAACACTTGAGTGAGGTTTTGTGTTAGCCTA
>CATIWR010557477.1:0-24498 GCA_949677035.1 Omphalea diandra | reverse complement strand
TATTAGTATTCCAGCTGGTTTAGTCATGTATACTTTATTGTAAATAGTGACTATGTTGTGAACAAGAGACATTGTGTGAAAAATAAATATGATAAATAAATGATAATTGAATTAAGGTCTTTTAACAATAATGGATAGACTTAGATCATTTAATGACGATTTAATGGGATGTCACAACCTAAGTATGTTTGGGTACCAAAATAAAAATGATTTGTTTGTGTTATGTAGGATTGTTTGGCAGCCACCAATGAAGTGAATGATTGGCATATGGATAGTGAATGCTCAAAGCATATGATAGGCAACAAAAAGTTATTTGTTGCCATAAAAGAGAAAGAATGGACTATTGTCACTTTTGGAAATAATGTCAAGGGTAAGGTAATTGGCATTGGAACAATTGGTAAGAATGTTTGTTCTCTCATTGATGATGTTCTACTTGTAGATGGTTTATAACATAATTTGCTTAATGTAAGTCAATTATGTGATAAGGGTAACAAAGTCACCTTGACCCTAGAGAATGTTGAGTTACCAATTTGGTGGATAAAAAGGTAGTCTTCAAGGGTGAAAGGAAAGGCAATACCTACCTAATTGACATAGACAATTTGGTTAACTAATCTTTCAAGTGTCTTATGTCCCTTAGCAATAAAGCTTGGCTTTGGCATAGAAGACTTGGTCATGCTAGCATGGAGCTACTACAAAGCCTATCAAAAGGAAAGCTAGTGAAAGGTCTTCCCAAGCTAAAGTTCTCAAAATATAAGACATATGAATCATGCCAAATGGGAAAGCAACATCTATCCTCTTTTAAAGCAAAGAATATTGTAAGTACATCTAGACCTTTTCAACTTATCCATATGGACTTGATTCGACCTACTAGGAGTGCTAGTTAGGTGGAAAATATTATGCACTTGTCCTAGTTGATAATTACTCTAGGTTTCTTGGGTACCCCTTCTAGCTCATAAGCAAGACACCTTTGATGCTTTTAAAAGTTTTGCAAAAAAAGTTTAAAATGCAAAGGGTTACATCATTTTTTCTACAAGAAGTGACCATAGAAAAGAATTTCAAAATGAATCTTTTGAATCCCACTGCTTAGAGAATGAGATTTTTCATAATTTTTCAACTCCTAGAACACCACAATAAAATAGTGTTATAGAGAGGAAAAATAGAACACTAGTAGTGATGGTTTGAACTATGCTCATTGAGTATTCCTTACCTAACTACTTTGGGCTGAAGCCATCAATATTTCGTGTTACATTACAAATCATGTTTTTAAAAGACTCATTTTGAATAAAACTTCTTATGAGCTTTGGAATGGTAGAAAGCCTAAGTTATCAAACCTAAGAGTCTTTGGGTGTAAGTACTATATCTTAAATACTAAGGATAATCTTGAAAATTTTGATTCAAAGACAAATAAAGGTATATTCCTAGGATATTTCACCTGTAGCAAGGCCTATAGAGTTTTCAATAAAAGTATTATGGTTGTTGAAAAGTCTATGAATATTGTGTTTGATGAATCCAGTAAACTTGAACTTGGAAAAGGTTCTTAATTGATAATCTTATAGCTGACTTTGAAAAATTAGACTTGGAGTCAACCTCAAGAGAGACTACTAAAAACCATGATGAAGTCACAACATCAAGAAAAGACAAGGAATATCTACCACAACTAGTGGAAACCTTAAATCAAGATCTTCCCATATTAGAGATTCTCCAAGCATCACCCAAAGGTTCTAATCATTGGTGATAATTCCAAGGGTGTAAGTACTAGATCTCAACTCAATTTTTTAGACAATAGTCTTGCATTTGTTTCTTAATTTGAGCCAAAATCTATTGATGAAGCTCTTAATGATGAAAGTTAGGTGATTGCTATGCAAGAGGAACTCAACCAATTTGAGAGAAACATTATATGGAAACTTGTTCCTAGGCCTCAGGATCACCCTATTGTAGGATGCAAGTGGGTGTTTAAGAATAAGTTAGATGAGCAAGGTTTCATTACTATAAATAAGGCTAGATTGGTTGCTAAAGGGTACAACCAAGAGGAAGGCATTGATCATGATGAAACTTATGCCCCTGTAACAAGATTAAAGGCCATTAGGATTCTTTTAGCTTATGCATATCACATGAATTTTAAACTTTTCCAAATGGATGTTAAAAGTGCAATTTTTAATGGTCTCATGGAGGAGGAAGTTTATATTGAACAACCTCTTGGTTTTGAATCTCATATTTGTCCAAATCATGTTTTTAAGTTAAACATAACCTTATATAGTTTGAAACAAGCTCAAAGAGCTTGGTACAAAAGGCTTAGTTTAGTTCTTTTACAAAAATGATTTTGAAAAATGGAAAGTTGATACAACTTTTTTGTTAAAAGGCATAATCATGACACACTCATTGTACAAATATATATTGATGATATCATATTTGGTGCTACTAATGAATCTCTTTGTAAGGATTTTGCTAAGTGTATGACTAAGGAATTTGAGATGAGCTTGATGGGTCAATTTCTTTTTTGGCTAACAAATCAAGCAAATCAAAGAATGGATTTTCATCAACCAAGCCTAGTGCATAAAGGATATACTCAAGAAATTTGGCATTAAAGGATGCAAAATAGCAAAGACACTAATGAGTGCTACCATCAAACTAAACAAAGATGAATCAGGTATGTTTGTTGATGAGAAGAGATATAGAGGCATGATTGGTTCTCTACTCTATCTCACTGCCTTTAGACTCGATATCATGTCTAGTGTATGCATGTGTGCTAGATTTCAATCTTGCCCTAAAGAAGCGCATCTTAATGTTGTTAAATGGATTCTTAAATATTTAGATGACAAATTGCATTTAGGTCTATGGTATCTTAGAAATTCATCCTTTAGCCTTTTAGGATATTCAGATGCAAATTATACCAGTAGCTTGCTAGATAGAAAAAGCACTTTTGGAACTTGCTAATTTATAAGAAAATGCTTAGTGTCTTGGTTTAGTAAGAAGCAAGTTTCGACTGCCTTATCCAGCGCTGAAGCAGAATATGTGGTTGCGGATTATTGTTGCACCCAAATTCTTTAGATGAAATAACAATTAAAGGATTATGGCAAAGTTGTTGATCACATTCCCATCAAATATGACAACATTAGTGTAATAAATCTTTCAAATAATCTCATCTAATACTCTAAAAATAAGCACATTGACATTAGGCATCATTTTCTTAGAGATTATGTCCAAAATGGTGATGTAGTGTTGGAGTTTATAAACATTAATCATCAACTTATGAATATTTTTCACTAAACCTCTCAATGAAGAAAGGATGAACTTCATTAAGAGAGAGCTGGGAATGCCTGATGTAAGCTCCCTAGAGTGAAATTGCATCTTTTGGAATGTTCTTTGTTTGGTTGTTTTGAATGATTGATTGTTATATTCGATGAATGTGTACTATACTTCTTTAAATGTCATAATTATTTATGCAAATGTGTTTATCTATTCAATTTGCATGAATTAAGCATTAATATATTAAGTGGATCACATCTAGAAAGGTCAAATCTTATCTCTTCATGATTTCTTTTCTTGCCTTGTAATTTGTGGTCGCTACCTTCATTTTGCGGTTGCAATTTACAGGCACCTATCAAACTTTCTGTCACCCATCATATTGTTATCGCTATTTTAATTCTCCACCACAAATTTTTTCAAAATTTAAAAGTTTTGACCATTGACTCCTTTAATTTTCAAAGAAGTTTTATCCGTTATTGAAATTTTTTGTAATTAAAGGTTGCGACTTGAGGTTCGCGGTCGCGAATTATATTAACTACCAAGCATTAATTGATTTTACTACTAATCGATGGCATCCCCTCATTAATTGCAAATTTGACCATTTGTTACCATTTTTACTATTTAAACCCTTGTAACAGTATTTCATTTCAATTTTACTTAAGCTCTTCATCTCATTTCATTCTCTTATCTCAAACCTTCAACAATCTTTTTTCATCTCCAATGGCTCCCAAAAAGGTTTCCAGAATAGAGAAAGGAAAGGGCATAGCTTAACTCTCTGGTCCCCATGCCCTTCACTTGATGAAAGGGATTACCAAAGAAGAAAAGACCGCTACAAGCCAATTCATCTAAAATTATCCAACCTAATAAGATTCTCTCAATCTTTCTCCTTGATCCCTAGGAATCAAGGATGAAATTCATGCCTATCTTTCCAATCTCGGCTAGAACAAGTTTATCTTTAGAGATGAACTAGGTAGGCTATGAAGAAATCGTTTGGAAATTCATGTGTATAGTCACTTTGAACTGTAGAATAAAATCTAGAACAGGTCAGTATGGGTTGATTTTTAAGGCTTTTGGGGATCCTTTCTTTATCACTTTTGAGCAACTTTCCAACCTTTTTAATCTTTAAGTGGGAGATGATATTACTTTCATCATCTCTGCATTTGATATCATTTACTTAAAATTTGTGTTTGAGACATCAATTGAAACCAAACACGACCCAAAAACTTCTTTAGCCAAAAATATTTGAACCCTTCCTAATTGGCTTCTTCATCATATCATCAACTTCTTTGTTAATGCAAAAAGTGATGGTAACAAAAAGGTCTCTCAAAAGGACCTAGCCTTTCTTTTCTGTTTAACTAATAACAAACCTATCTAAACCGGTCGATTCCTTATAGATCAATTGATTCATGTGAGTACCAAGCTAAAGAGCTAATTTTTTCTACCCTCTCATGTCACAATAATTTATTGATATGTGGAGCACCAAATGAAGAAAATGAGAAATTTCTCACAAAGAAATACTTACCATCCCATAACTTTCTTGACTTACCTTATGTAATCAATGCCAAAGCCATACATCCAGATTCCTACACCTACACCTTGGGTTTTTTTAGGGTTAAGCCTAGCTAGAAATGTCTCAAGCCTCAAAGAGGAAAAGGCTTGTTATAGAATAGGGTACTCAACCAATTCCACTTACCTAGCCTAAGCCCAAAACCAAATCCTTTGTCATCTCTCTCTCCTCAATAAACAAGAAACTGGACAAAGTTATGAGGATGATCAAGAGGAGATTTCTTACATTTTCCCACCTACATAGTGAATTGGTGGATCTTCAAGAGATGGTGGGTGCTACTCCTTGCCACCTCCCTAATTTTGAAGATTGCGAGGATACTCCTGAAAAAGAAGTAGATCAAGAGGTAGAGGAAGGGGATGAAGCATAAGAAGGAGGTACATATGAAGAAATTACTGACTCTGGAGATGATGATAGCTCTCCAATCTTTTAATTTTTTTCTTAAACTTATAATGTTTTCTTTTCTTTCGTTTCCTTTGTTTCCTTTATAAGCATGTGATCCCACATTGTTCTATTTCTATGAATAAAAGAGTTTGAAATTTCTATTTCATATACTTGTTTATCATGTGTGATTGTTCTTTTATCCCAATTTAGGCTTTATATATTTTTCACCTATGTACTTTTACTTAAATTTTCAAATTCTACTCTCTTTTTTAACTTACCAAAAGGGGAGAGAAATAGAAGTAAAAGAATTTGCATGACTTATTATAAAGGAAAGTATAAGTTGAGGGGGAGCAATGGGAGCAATCTCATTCAAACTATAAATCTTTGATAAACCTAATTGCTCAACTAGTATTATGATAAAAATGTTGACCATCTGAACTTCACATTCATGCAATTCATTTTCCTTTAAGTAAAATAATCTAAGTTGTCAAAATCAAAAAGGGAGAAATTATTGAACTAGTTTGGTCAAACCTAAGCCAAATGCCTCTTCTGATCTTGATAATGAAGATTGATAGGTACTAATATCTTGTTTAAGTATTGTTTTTTGCAGTTTTTAAGTTAGGTTTGCATTGAAAGTTGGATGCAAGTCCAAAAACCCAGCATTAAGTAAGGCATCTAAATTCGTGGTCTGAAACTTATAAATTGTGATCGCGACCTTGCTATAAGAAATGGATGAACTTGGATTAGATGAATTCATGGAGTACATCGCAGTCGCGATCCAACTAAGGAAGACTTGAATATCATATAAAGAGATTTACAGTGGTATTTGCATTTTGAGTCATGACTGCGACTTTTATAATTGAATAGAGGGAACCAAGTCTATAACCATAACATCCTAAATGTCAAAGAAGATCATTAGGATATCAAAATTCACGAGGGTAAAAAACCTGTCGAGACCGCGACCCATGGAAGTGATTTCTCCTCATCAAACATAAGGATTTACGATCTCTGCCATGTCTAAGAAGGATCTTAATCGCGATCGTAACTTTAATTGGTTAGACAAATGCAACTATTATATTTCTTGGAATGCCAATACCAGCACGTCACGTGGACTAGTCATTAGATATAAAATGGGGTTCTCTACTGCGATTTCGATCTTTCGAATATAAATTGAAAATTCATGATCATGAAATGCTAGTCATGATCACGAAATCAGTTTGACAAACATTTAATGTAAAATTTGTCTAGCTTACCTTAGAGATTTAGGCATAGTTTGTTAGTAACGTCTCTTTGGTAATTGTTGCCTATAAATACTCCACTAAACAAATATAAATGCTAGAGAATTTCATTAATTATAGCCAAACTCTTGCAAATTTACTTGACAACTTCTTATTCTTTATATGCGAGTTATTGTTGTTGGGTGTAAGTATTAAATACTATTGTAAATGGGTTGAGAGTTAGCCTAGTTGTCAAAAATCTTGTAATAGGTTGAAGTGTGAGCCTTTGTAAGAAAACACTTGAGTGTGGTTTTTTTATAAGCCTTGAAACACAAATTGTAGGGTTATGTGTGAGCCATTAAAACACATTGTACAAGTTTGGTGTGAGTTTGAAAACACTATTTCGAGTTCATTAAACACCCAATTGTGAAGAATTGGGGAGTGGATGTAGGGTTTATTAACACCAGAACCACTATAAATATTATGTATTCTTTCTTTCTACTTCTTTTTCAATCTCTAAGAACTGTATCTTCCCTCCAAATTTTTTAGATTCCTACCAATTCAACCCCCTTTCTTGGTTCTCAAGAGCCAACAAAGGCTAAAATAGTAAAAGTGAACAAAATATGCCCAAAGGACAAATCCCAATATTCAGGCAATTTGGGGTGTCAAACATCTTCCCCAAGTTGTACCCAATTTTTGAACCCAATCTCTGACAGAGTGAAGACTAATTAGGCCTTTTAAATGACTTAAATAGGTTCAAATTTAATCTTTTCCCAAATTCTTATCTTAACCAAAGTCAGGTGGTAACTTCATATTCCCTTAAGGATGATACCAATATATTGTCCTATCCTGGTCTCCCGTTGACCACCAAATTGAAAAAAGGCTTCAAACTTATGTGAGGCTCAAAGGATCCCTGTCGATCCAAACATGAGCCACACTTAGAGGCTACTACCAATGTATGACCCCTTGTCCCTCTCGAAATCCTGTTGATCAATAAAAGGATAGAGTCGCAAGTAAGATTTGATTAGTTTGAGTGCAATCCATAAATTTGATGGTGCTCATAAATACCATTGTTCTGACCCCCCCCACCCTTCTACTCCATGTGAACATATTCCCAGCATACCCTAAATCCATTAAAGAATGTCTTCCTAAGTGTCTTTGAATCCTCTCATGAAAGAAATATCTCTAACACACCCACCAGCTCTTTCATTAGTCCACAAATATCATTAAAATCTCCAAATAAAACCTATCTATCATGCTTTCAAAAGCCAAAGCATCAAAAAGCTCCCACATCAGTCTCATTATCACATCGCCAATTCTAAACTCCTACACATCTACACCTTCTTTTACTCAAATGGCAAATAACATCAGCATCAAAATGGTCCAAAGACGAGGTTCTAATAGAAATCTTAACCTTTTCCAACCACAATAATACTAAACCACCCATTTTTCCAACATCAACACAATAAAAATCCATAAATTCTAAGTTCTTGCAAAGTTCTTCGACATTTAATTTTTTAAGTTTAGTTTTCATCAAGAAAACTAGACCTAGGCTATGTTTATGAGTAATTCCTGTAAGGTGCGAACTATCCAGGGATTGCCCAATCCTCAATAATTCCAAGGCAGTGTATTCATTATACCTAGTAAACCCGATTCTCAACTAAGTTGGCCGATAAAATTTGAAAAGACCAAAGCCAATTTTGTTGCCATTTTTTCAGAATTGTTCCTCTAAATGTCACTTTCTTTTAAGCCATCCTCATAATTCTTCCTTTTTCCTGCCATGTTAATCAAGTTTACATCTATTTTCCTATTTTCAATACCCCCTAGCCTTCTTCTTCCACCATTTCCCCAAATTCACTTTTTTTGCCTCAGCCACACCAACCATCTTATTTCCCTCCTGCTTCTTACTTCCATTTTTTTATGGAAACCTCCTATGATCCTCGTAATCCTCTTTTATCTACTCCCTAACCATATGGCTATTCATATTACTAATGAATCTAGCCCCATACCTACTATGATATCCAATCTTATCATCATTGAAATTGAGTTTCTTAACAAAATCACTGATTAAGGACTCCTTTTTATGCTTTTCCTCTTGAAAATTCTTTAATAGAGGCTTCAAAAAAGACATTTCCATCTAGATCCCATACTAATAATTTTAAGATACAGGTAGTTCTTCTATATGTCCACATTCTACATCAATATGGCCCAATCTACCATAAGCATAATAAAAATTAGGCATCCTTTTAAACTTTAAATTTACCCACCTCACTTTGCCTTGATCATTACGTATCTTAATCCCATGAAAAAGTGGCCTTCGTATCTACTTCAACCTGCACCTTCAAGTATCTACTCCACCTTCTACATCTATCGACATCCACTTCTACTAGTTGTCTAACTTTCGGCCCTAAAATCTTTGTTATTTCTTTATTCATTTTTTTAACAATAATGTTATAAAATCTTGGCCAAAAAGTTACAAGATTGAAGTCTAGTTCAAGAGGCAATTATCACTAAGAATGTCTTTTAACACAAGTAAATGGTTTTCAAGGCTCCACAGACTGCCATGAATGAGTTTTGCCTTATCCCGTTCGGAGAAAAGCTAGAATCAAAAGGTATTGTTTTCCCAAACCCTTTGTGAAGTTTCCAAATTTCAACAAAAATCCTTTTCACAGCTTCACAGTTAATCTACTTGTGGGTTATCAGTTTCCCAACTAGACTTAAATTAATACACACATCATCGTCCGCCTTAGCCAATCCTCTGATCCCCACCTTTGCTTCCTCTTTACTACTTAAAACTAAACCTAATCCATTCTCTTTATCACTCAATGCCATGACAAACCCATAAGCCAATGGATCACAACCCTAGCAATGGAATAAAACTTAAAACGAAGACTACAGCAGAACCTACGCAAACCCAATATTTCAGAGAAAACCTAAGGAGAACAAGGAGACTTCCCCACTATTGTTACTTAATATTCGTCAAACACTAAAATATAAAAATTAAAACAATTAAGACAACCACAATAACTATCCTACAATTTTACAAGTTATTATTATTGTTTAATAAGGATATTTTAATTCTTTTGCAACTAAATATGGTCAATTCTTTTAAAAAAATATTATACCTTTGTACATTTAATTTTGCAAAATAAATATTACTGAAATAAAAAATTAAAATAATTGAGACAACCACAACAATTATCCTATAATTTTATAAGTTATTATAATGTTTAACATATATATTTATGTCAATCAAAATTATAATATAATTATAAGAAAATTTTTATATTCACCCAGTACATAGTTTATTTGGTAATTTTTAGCCAATAATTTTTAGATGAATTAATCTCAATCATTAATTATAATATCTTTTTTGTTACTTTTTAAACTTTAATTTAATCTAATGGCCTAAAATTATTTTGTATATAATGAATCTGATATATACTTCTTTTTTTTTTAGAATAAATCTGATACACAGCTGATGACTCTTATACATTTTTCTAAAGTGAAATCAAGACAAACTAAGATAAAGTAACCTTAATTCCTTGGCAAATATAAATTTAGCCCCTAAATTTTTTGTATTAATATTAATAAGTTTATGAACTCTAATTTATATATATTGAATTTTTAGACTTTTTTTATTTTTATGTTATTGATGATTCTTTTTATAGTTTAAGGTCTCAATATATATATATATATATATATATATATATATATAAAATAATAATTCAATAAAATATTAATATAAACACAAGACTAAAATACATATTTGCCTAATAATAAAAATTAAATAAATTGATTGATTCAAAACTACAGTAATTATAATTAAATAAGTTGTTAAATAGGATGATAATAATGATAATAAAACAAGAATATATGTATATTTTAACTCCTGAATTTTTCTTATTTGTATTAATAAACTTTTAACTATTATTTTTATTATTCAACTCTTAAACTGTAAAAAAAAAAAAGTCTTAAACAACATAAAAAAAATAAAGAAAAAAATATAAAATTCTACCATGTGATTTTTCTTTTTAGTAAATATGGTCATATGATTTGTTTATTATTTATTAGCAAAACTCTACCATGTGGTGTAATGTTGCTTGCAAAATGTTATCAGATTCATAACTTCATTACATTCATATGATCTAATACTAAATTTTGTACATTATTTCAATTAATTATGTCCAAATTTTGGAAAATAAATTTCCTTTCACTTTAGATACAGAATTTGTTCATTTTTTTTATTTACTTTTTGTATATATTTAAACAAAAATATATATAGAAAGTAAAAAAATGAAAAAATTTTGTATTTAGAATGAAACTCATATATAATTAGTTAAAATAATGTACAAAATCTAGTAATAGATTAGATGTATATAATAGAGTTATGGATCTGGTATTATTTTGCAAATAGTGTTATACCATAGAATATAGTTTTACTAATAAACAAATACCGATACTATATTTGTCAAAAAAAATCACACGATAAAATTTTGTATTTTTTCTAAAAATAAAAGTTTAAGTGCACAATGTATATTAATAATAGTTTAAAAAGGCTTCTAGAAAACCAAGAAAATCAATTCACATCTATATACCCATCTTCGAAAACCCATCCAATCAAAATAAGAAACAAGAAACTAATAATTAAAATCGAAACAAGAAATCCACAATCAAAATCAAAATCAAGTAAGTCAAACAAATCATCACAAACCTAACAATTCTAGCCATACAAATCCTAGCAAACCCAATAATTCTAACAAACCCAGTAATCAAACAGATCACCACTTATATAGCTCCTCTTCTGCCTACGAGTTTGGATCTTCGCCTCCACCAACGAATGGTCATCAACGATGGTCAAGTGCTATAGGCAAAGTAGAACGATGACCAAAACTCTTTCCCGAAGGCGACCGCTGGATGTTGATGAACGTGATGTCCTAAAAGAGATGGCATTCAATTGAACTTAATAGTTTCAATGCGATTAAGAGGCATGAGGGGTTGAGGATAAAAGCTTACTACACAAAATAAAAGAGAGACGGTAAAAGAAGATGAAAATTGCAGATTCAAGAGAAGATAAGAATATGAGCGTAATTAGAATTGAGGGATTGGACTTGGTAAGATATGAGAGTTTAGGTTGGAAAGAAGATTAGGACAATTTAGATATTTTAATAATTTTCAAATCAATTTATTTACTTTTATTAGTTGACTAATGGAAATAGTACTAAAATACTAACGGAAGGATCAAAGGAATCAAAAGATAGGGAAGTCTTAATATAATTTTAAAAAGTAGGAGACTAAGTAGTATAATAGAATAAAATTCAAGAGGTCAATATATTTATCCAATTTATAAACTTATAAATATAAATATTAAAACTTTAGGGACCAAAATATATATTTTGCTAATTCATTCCTGCTGTCATATTTTTGACGAACATAGGTATATTCAGCTTGATCTAGGGGCGGCCGAGTTTCTGGAAAGTAGTGACTACTGAGTAGTCACAGGCTTTGTTGTTTAGCCTGGCACAAGGGACACCACATCTCTCGAATATCTCATTTAGTACAGTTGTTGAGTAAAAAATTAAATTTCCTTTAGGAAAGTGATAAATATATGACCTTTTTTTAAGAAGAAAATATATATGACCGTTGAATTAGTCGATTTGCTGTCTTTTTTTTTTTTATAGTGTAATTAATTGCTTTTATAGGAGAATGATCTATTATATAAATGATAAAAAATTAAATTAAAAGATTATTTGACCTGCCATGCTGTCACTATATATATATATATATATATATATATATATATATATATATGTTTCATATTTTTAGAATCAAATTTAGTCGATGGAGTACAAATATAATTAATAATTTAATCTAATTAGAGTGAAAAAAATTATTATTAAAAATAGTTAAAATTGATCGATTTTAAATAAATGGATGAGACGAATCAAATCGATTTAATTAAAGTTATATTATTATAATAAATTTAAATTTTAAAATATATTTTATAAAAATTTAAATATTAAATTTTTATTATTGTATTTATATTAATATTTTATTTTTTAGTTATTATCAGAATTTTTTGAAAAATAATATTATTTAAAATTAAATATATCGAATCAGTCTAATAAAAAATCAAATTCGATTGTAAAACATATACCTTCCCGTCTCAAAATATTTGTCTATTTTCTTTTTTAAGATGGTAATTAATTAAATAAATATCTATAATACCCTTATTAGTTATATAAATATTTTCATTTATAATAAATTACTATCACTAATTTTTTATTTTGAATTTATATGTTCAATAAATATATTAGAAATTTCAATATCAATTTATTTGAATATATTACTTTTGTTATAATTATCTTATCAACAATATTAAAAGTATTATCTTGTAAAATATTTTATATTTATTAAAATAAAAAATTAATAGAAATATTTTAATAATAAAGTGATAAAAATATATAAAATAATTATAATTAATTAATTTTTTAATATATATATATATATATATATATATAAAAAAAAAGTTTTATCAAATATTTTGAGATATAACGAATACTACATGTTTCGTAAATGATTGATACGTGTGCTATTGTTCCACGTACCATTATTTTCATTGTTGTTAATGGATGATGCGACCACTAGCATTTGTTTTTAGTAATAAGTAACAAAGATGCCATTGGCATGGGATTGGGGTACCAAAATATATTTTGGCATCATGATTTTTATTTATTTTCCAGTCAAATTACATCACAAGTGAATATTTACGCGTCCATCAGCTCAAAAAAAAAAAAAAAGTTTACAATTTCACTGTGGCAAAAGAATTTTCTTAATTTGGTCAAAATCAGAGTTCCAAGTGTACGGATTCAATTCTCTCTCTATACTTTTGATATTAAAAAATAAAGTACGAACATCAGGTATAAGAATTTACTAGGGAAATGTTTAATTAATGTATCTAAATATACTTATAAAGATTTCAAAAATAAACATATAAATGTTAACTATAGTTTCATACAAGCACCGAAGATTAGTAGCAGTTATCCATTGTATGCCTTTTCATATTCAAATTATAATGTAAATTAATGTTTTAAAAATTGAACCGAATTAGCCGTTTGGATTGATAAAACTTAAAACTTGATAGTGATATGTTCGTTTTGATTCAGTTTAATTTTTTATATTTATTTTTATTTTAATTATTACAAGTATTTTAATTTTTTTAAAACTATTTTAATAATATGTTTTTAATTTTATTTACTATTGAGTTAATTAGATTATATCGATCATATCAATCAAATTAGTCAAATCAATAATCGATCGATTAATCGATTCACTGATCGATATGATTTTAAAAAATATTGATATAAATTCATAAAGTGCTCTCATTTAAAAAAATTCGATACACCAGAAAATTTATAATTTCATAAGGTAGAAACTGATTTTCTTTTTCTCAACAAATGATTGTAGATTGAAATTTACACTTCGATTACAACTCTTTTTTTTTTCTTGTTTTTGTTAACTAATATATATATATATAGTTTGCAATTATATGTATATAATTAGCAAAGTATTTTGATCTCTAAACTTTTAATATTTATATTTATAAGTTTATAAATATATATTTTGCAATAATTTGATCCCTAAACTCATATATATATATATATATATATATATATATATATTGCAATTATCTACTAATTTATTTTTTGTTACGAAATACTTAATATTTTTTGTTTGTTTAATTATTATGAATTATTTCATTCAATTTAATAGTTATTCTCTTAAAATCGTGTCACATAAGATTAAAAACATAAAATAATAGATAATTTTTTGTTATAATTAACTTTGTACATAATTATAAGTTTAAAATTTTTATTTTATTGTTTTATTTATGTGATAATAATTTTTTATAAAATATTAATTATAAAAATAAATAGTAAATTTATTCAACTAATTATAAATAGTTAATTTTAATCATTTAACTAATTATCTAATAAAAATAAATATTAAATTTATTTAAAATTTATTATTATAATTATATGTGTAACATACAAGTTCACAACTAGTATATATTATTAATTCTAGTTTTAGAGTTAATATTTTGAATAAGAAATTAAAAATTAAAATTTTAAACTACTTCTAAACAAGAAATTATAAAAACCTTAAAAACTACAAATTTTAAATGGAAGCTAGAATACTCTAAACAAGAAATTAGAAAAAAAAACCTGAATAATAAAAATTATAAGCTACTTCTAAATAGAAAATTAGAAAAATCTAAAAAGTAAAAATTTTAAATATGAAGTCAAAATTTATATTAATTTCATTGATTACTTCAAATTATAAATATATAAGGGTAAATGGTAGTATAATAGATTGTAAGAATTGCTTCATTCAAATTTAATAAATTTTCTCTTCAAATTGTGTCACACAAGATTAAATCAATAGACAATTTTTTATTACAATTATTTTAAATATGTATGAAATACTTAATATTATTTATTTGATTGATTATTAAGAATTACTTTATTTAAATTTAATAATTTTTTCTTAAAATATGTCATATAAGATTGAAAATATAAATCAATAAATAATTTTTTGTTACACCTAATTTTATACATAATTTTAAGCTTTGAAAATTTTATTTATTTGACAATAGTTTTTTATAAAATAATACTTAAATTTTAATTAATATATATATGTGTGTGTAGTAAAAACTATAGTATCATTTACATTATTACATTATAATATCATGATTAATAATTCACCATTGAACTAAATAAAACTTATTATTCATTGTTAGATCAACAGGTTGCAACGAAACAGTTGCATTGAATTAGAAGGTTGTTTTTTAATATTATTAGATGATATTATTAAATTTGACAATGTAGAATTCATCTATATGTTATTAACTCTAGTCTTACAGTTAATTTTAAATGATAACTTGTCATTTGTCAAATAATTATGTATAATATAGTCATGTGTTATTATTTTACACTATGTTATAAAAAACTGTTATATCAAAAAAATATTTTTAAATAAAAATATTGAAAAACTTGATTGTCAAATAAAAAATTTCTAAATTAGAAATTAAAAAATCTAAAAAGTAAAAATTTTAAATAGAAAATTAAGATCATATAAAAAATTCTAAATAGTAAATTAAAAAAGTTTTAAAATAAAAAATTTTAGACTACTTCTAAACAGGAAATTAAAAACTAAAAAGTAAAACCAATTATAAACAGAAGTTAACAAAAAATAGAAATTTCTAAAAAATAAAAATTTTAAACTATTCCTAAACAGAAAATTTAAAAAGTGCAAATTTTTAAAAAGGAAGCCAAATTTTAACTTAATTTTATTAATTATTTAAAATTATAAGTATATAAGAATAAATAGCAGTGTAATAAATTATCAAAAATTATTTCATTTAAATTTAATAATTTTCTCCTAAAATTATGTCACACAAAATTTAAGATGTGAATCAATAGGTAATTTTTTGTTGTACTCACCTCACATATGTATATATAGTTTGAAATTATATATTAATTTTATTTTTTATTATGAAATACTTAATACTATTTGTTTGATTGATCATTAAGAATTACTTTATTTAAATTTAATAAATTTTCTCTTAAAATTATGTCACATAATATTGAATATATCAATCAATAGATAATTTTTTGTTACAACTAATTCTATAAAAAATTATAAGTTTTAAGAAATTTATTTTATTATTTTTTTTACTTGACACTAGCTTTTTATAAAATAAAATTTTGTTTATTATTTATATATTAATTTATATCATTTAACTATTTAATTAATTATTTAATAAAATAAAAATTTGTTATAATAATTTTATCATGCAATGCATGAATCCATAACTAGTTATAATATAAATTTATATAGTGCTCTCTCATTTAAAAATTTTGAAAAACTGATAATTTCATAAGGTAGATTTTTTTTTCCCCAAACAAATGATTGCAGATTGAAATCTACACGTCAACTATAACTCTTTTTCTGAAAATTCTAATATAATATAAGTTTCATGTTAAAATTATAATAAAATATCATTGTAAGGTTTAGTGTGTAGTTTGAATTGTTTTGATGTAAAGTTCAGCGCATAGTTGTATTATCTTGATGTTGTTATTTATGTTATTTAATATTTGCTAATATTTATTTAATGTGCATTTAAATGATATAATAATAATGTGTTAGGATATATTTTCATACTTAAAGTTGGTGATTGAAGTGTATTAAAGAAAGAAAAAAAAAGTTGGAATAATAAGTTTCATTACTATTATGATTTGGAAGTTGAATTTTGGTGGTTTTTAGCAGTCACTTTCGACAGCATATTTTTTCTATAAATGAACTTTTGACTATCAAGGCAAAATATGTAAATGAATAGTGTCTCTTCAAGAAATGGTACTTTTGGCAACCAAACATCAAAATAAATAGCTAGAAGTCCATTACACCAAGTATAATTCTAAAATGCTCTCATTTACACTCTTTTCTCCTTATTTTCTGCCTAAACATAATTCTAACTCCATTTTTCTTCAGTTTTCAGTAGCCATGAATATAAAGAAACTTTCTCAAAGCTCTTCTTCCATTTTTGGACACTAAATTAAATATGAAAAACTTAAGTTGCTCATCATCTTTCCTTTAACTTTCAAGCTTTATTTTGGTAATTTTTCATTCTATCATCATTTATATATGTTTTATATCTAAACAAGTATATTTATGATGTATTAGACTATCTGACGATGGAGAAGATGAAGTCATGTATAATAAAACTTAATTGGTGATATTGTCTTTAATTGAAGCTTTGAAAGGAGTAATTTATATGAAATAAAATAAAATTTGTTTATTATTTATATATTAATTTATATCATTTAACTAATTAATTAATTATTTAATAAAATAAAAATTTGTTATAATAATTTTATCATGCAATGCATGAATCCATAACTAGTTATAATATAAATTTATATAGTGCTCTCTCATTTAACAATTTTGAAAAACTGATAATTTCATAAGGTAGAAATTTTTTTTCCAAACAAATGATTGTAGATTGAAATCTACATTTCAACTATAATTCTTTTTCTTAAAATTCTAATATAATATAAGTTTCATGTTAAAATTATAATAAAATATCATTGTAAGGTTTAGTGTGTAGTTTGAATTGTTTTGATGTAAATTTCAGCGCATAGTTGTATTATCTTGATGTTGTTCTTTATATTTATTTAATATTTGCTAATATTTATTTAATGTGCATTTAAATGATATAATAATAACGTGTTAGGTATATTTTCATACTTAAAGTTGGTGATTGAAGTGTATTAAAGAAAGAAAAAAAAAAGTTGGAATAATAAGTTTCATTATTGTTATGATTTGGAAGTTGCATTTTGGTGGTTTTTAGCAGTCACTTTCAACAGCATATCTTTTCTATAAATGAACTTTTGACTATCAAGGCAAAACATGTAAATGAATAGTGTCTCTTCAAGAAATGGTACTTTTGGCAACCAAACATCAAAATAAATAGCTAGTAGTCCATTACACCAAGTATAATTCTAAAATGCTCTAATGGAGCATTTTAGTCATTTACACTCTTTTGTCCTTATTTTCTGTCTAAACATAATTCTAACTCCATTTTTCTTCAGTTTTCAGTAGCCATGAATATAAAGAAACTTTCTCAAAGCTCTTCTTCCATTTATGAATACTGAATTAAATATGAAAAACTTAAGTTGCTCATCATCTTTCCTTTAACTTTCAAGCTTTATTTTGGTAATTTTCCATTCTGTCATCATTTATGTATATGTTTTATATCTAAACAAGTATATTTATGATGTATTAGACTATATGACGATGGAGAAGATGAAGTCATGTGTTATAAAACTTAATTGGTGATATTGTCTTTAATTGAAGCTTTGAAAGGAGTAATTTATATGAACTGGTTTTATGTTTTCTCAATGATTGTTGAGTACATAAATAATAATTAACATCCTAATTTTCATGTTTAAGATGAGAATTACAGTTAAAATGGTGTCTTACACCTTGGTTAAATTGGAGGAGATACTGATATCTTAATGGGTTTTATAAATGTTTTTATGTAAATAAGTTTTGTTTATGAGAATTTTTGTCAATATAGTTTCTTGACATTTTTTGACATTCTAGAACTTATGATTAGTGTTATATATGAAAGGAAGAGACGTTCTTCACCTAACTGAGGTAGAACATGGCATTGATATTATTATTATTATTATATATATATATATATATATATATATATATGGGGGTAAAACTTTAAATTAACTAAAATATCTTTGATTTAAAGATTAATTTAGGTATATTTATTATATGTAAGTATTAAAATCCAAATAGAAAATAGATTCATCAATACACTAAACATTAGTATAGAAATTTTTTTTTATTATATGCACACATCAAAATCCAAATAAAAGAAGGATTTATCAATACACCACCATTAAAATCCAAATAGGAAAAGAATTTATCAATAATTTATATTATATTATAAATAGAGTAATTGAAATAAATTTTAGAAATAATTTCTATAATTATTTATTTAATTATATTTGTAATAAAATTTAATTTTTAATATTTATAAATATATTTTAATTTTAATATTTACAAATATATTCAATTATATGTAGCATTATTATTTAGAGAGATTTAAACATTTATAACTAAAGTACAAGTTATAATTGATAAATAACAAATAAAAGAAGACAAATAAAAAAATGTGATATATAAAGAAATATTGTAATATCGATTTTATAATAATGGAACTTTAAATAGATTTTGTTATAATAATTATGTTTTAATATATTTGACAAGTTTTATTTTTTATAAATAATTAAATTTAAATAAAAATAAAAACATTAAAAATCTAAAAATATGAAAATAAGTGAAATGCATGAGTTAAAAAAACTTGTGTGTGTGTGAATATATATATATATATATTCTTAACAAACTGCATTAATTGGTAGGCTTGTATCTGTATTTTGTGGGAGGATATCTCTCAAATGTAGAATCTGATTATGTATATAAGAATGAATATAGACTTATGATCAATCATTCACAATTAAAGAAAATGTATGTAATTAATATGAATGATTGTTTGAAATGATTATAAGTTATTAGTGTCTTAGGCGACCTTAGGCCTTCTAAGTAGCTAGTGTTGGCACAGCTAGGAGGCGAATCGTGACAAAATGGAATCAAAGCACCTAAGTTTATATGGTTAAACTTAGGGGACTAAATGGCATAAAAGCCATTAAGGTTAGGACCAATTAAATGCAACAAAGGATCCATCATGTCTTCTAGATGTTTAGTTGGGATCAGAATCCTACATAATATTTGTGCTTCAATGTTGTGTTAAAACTAAATGATAAAATGAGTATACTTGTGTTTCCATGATACTATACATATATGATGGTGATTCACCGATGATAACTAGAACTTTATATTAATTTTTATATGGTATTAACCATCACTTTTTTCAAGATATGAGTGTGCAGCAACAATCTAAGGTGAGCCACTAAATGAGCTAGAAGGCTCAACTGTAGTACCCGTTGCTACACCTGTGGTTAAACCTATTATCGATAATGGAAGGGGTGCTATTAGAAAGGCTATTAGCGATACTAGTCATGCTAGAGATGAACCTTAACCACATAAAGGGAACCAAAATGAAAATATGGTTCCTAGAGGAGACTTGCTACAACCTTGCTTACAATACAATAAGTATTAGAGCAGATGTTAGAGAGGTTCACACAGGTAGAACCTGCTCCACAGTCTGCTCACACTCATAAAAGAGAAGGTTTAGGTGTAGTTGATGCTACTAAGGTGTACAAGCACCTTAAACTCAGACCTCTAAAATTTACTAATGATAGTGATCCTTTTGAGTATGTACAGATGTTGAAGAAATTAACCAATGTTTTGGGAGAAACTGATAGTATGGCAATTAAGATGGCAAGATTTACCTTGCATTCAATAGATCGATGGATTTATAAAAGAATAATATCATATGCCTAATAAGATCTGACCTAGGATTAACTTTCTATACTTTTTTTAAATTGGGCTTGTTCATAAAATGTTAGGAAATAAAAAGTGATAGAGTTTGAAAAGCTGAAGCAGACAAAGTGTGAAATTATTGATGAATTTAGACAAAAGTTTAAAAAACCAATCCAATTCATAGATGAGACCTATCATAAAAAAAAAGAAAAATAAAAGATATGTGATGAAGCTTAATGATCACATCTAATCATTAAATGTTATGGTAAGCCAATGGAAGTTTCATGAGCTAATGGAAATATCAAGAAGTATGGAGATTGGACTACTACTCAATGGTAAGATTGAACTGAACAAGGATAGGAAGGGTACGACATGTGAGACTTCATACCCTACTAAACCATGTGCTATTAATTCAACAACAATGGGAGATGCATAGTTTGTTAAAGGTATTAGTAGTGGGAAAAAGATATGACCTACTCATAGGTTAGTTAAGAAAGAAAAATGGAGATGGAAGTAATTTTACCAATCCTTTGATGCAGTTAGCTAAGGCTCAAGGGCATCTAACACCAGTACAAGACCTCCAATTTGCCAAAGTTGTAACATAGCTCATAAGGAGTAGTATATGTATAGCACTATGCTATATGTGTGGTCAACTAGGCCACATAGCTAAAGGTTGCTCCAATGTTTAAGGTTGACCTTTCTTTTCCCAAATAACCCCACCTATTCCAATGCAATCTAAAATGTATGTTTCCTAACCTTCTCTCAATCAAGAGGTCAATATTCAAGTTTAGGATTTTCAAGAGGTAGAGGCAAAGGTTATAGAGGTTGAGGTGGTAGTAGATGGTCTATTCCATAAAATTCTAATGTTCAGGGCCAAGGATAACTTGTCTAGGCTCGTATCTTTACCATGACCTAATAGGAGTTCCAAGCATGTAATGCAGTGGTGTTAGGCATATTATCTATCTGTGAGATCAATAGTTATGTGTTGGTTAAACCTAGTCCTATTCATTTTTTTATGTCACCTGACCTTATATCAAGAATGAATGTAAAAAATCTTAAATTAAAGAATTCATTATTGTTATGACTAGAATGTGTTATACATCAAGTCCTATTTTGATTGAAGGAATCTATCTTCCAATAGATTTAGTAATTCTCATTGTAAATTTAATACCATTCATGGTATGGATTGGCCACACACTATGCCAAGGTTAACTATATAAACAAAATGGTGGTGTTTGCTAATCATGATGAGGAAAAATTCATCTTTCAAGGTGATAGGATACCTACTCCTTCTAACTTAATATCTAGCATTTAAATGGATAAGAGTATACCAAATATGGTATTAATGGTGAAAAAATTCATCTTTCAAGGTGATAGGACACCTGCTCCTTTCAAGATGTTAAAATATGGATGTGAATGATACTTACATTAGTAAATGACCATGAAATGGACAAGAGTACACCATATATGGTATTAATGGTGAATGAATTTCTAGAAATTTTTCTAAGCAACTGTCGAGATTACCTTTAAAAAGGAAGATTAGATTTTACATTAATTTAATTTCTAAGGCAAAACTAATATATCTAAAACATCATATAGAATGGCACCAATAGAATTAAAAGAATTGAGGGACCAATTATAGGAATTATTGCCTAAAGCCTTTATTCATCCTAATTGTTGGACTAGGTTGGTCAAACCGAAGTCATAGGCCTCTTTTGATCTTGACGATAAAGATTGATTGATACTAATATTTTGTTTAAGTGTTGTTTTTGTAGTATATAAGTTAGGTTTTCATTGAAAGTTAGATGGAAGACTAAATATCTAACTTTGAGGAAGACATCCAAATTCGCGGTCATAAACCTATAATTCCTTACCGCAACCTTACAACATGGATGGATGAAGTTAGGCAAGAAGAATTCGTGGAGGAAATCATAGTTGTGATTTCGCCAAGTGAAACTTGACTATCACATAGAGGAATTCATTGTGATATTCATGTCTTATGTCACAACTGTGAATTTCATAGCTGAAATGAAGGAACCAAGTCTGCAACCACATCACGCTAAATGTCCAAAACAACTATTTGAATATCAAAATTCACGAGGGCGAAGTATCTATTGCAACCGCAACCAAAGAAAGTGTTTTCTCCTTGTCAAACAGAGAAATTCACGGTCTCAGTCATGTCCAAGAAGGACACCAATCGCGATTGTGACTTTTGGTTGAACAATGAAACACAACGATTATATTTCTTATAGCATTAATGGCACATTGACATGTGGACTAGCCGTTAGATACAAAACAGGGCTCTCAACTGTTGTTTCAGGCTTCCCAGTGTAAATAAAAAAATTGCAATCGCAAAATACTAGTTACAGTCGCGACTTCAGTCTGACAAGCATTTAATGCAAAATATGCCTAGTTTACCTTAGAGATTTAGGCATAGTTTGTGAGTAATGTCTCTTTGGTGGATGTTGCTTATAAATACTCCACCAAACATATGTAAATACAAGAGAATTTCATTTATTATAATCATACTTTTGCAAATTTGCTTTATAAATTCTTAAATTGTGTAGTCTTGATTATTTGGTGTTAGCATTAAACACCTTCATAATTAGGTTGAGAGTTAGTTTAGCTTCCAAAACTCTAGTAAAGGTTAAAGTGTGAGCTTATTGAAAACACTTGAGTAAGGTTTTGTCTGAGCCTAGAACACAAAGTGTAAGGATTGTTTATGAGCCATAAAACACATTGTACAAGTTTGTTGTGAGCTTGGAAACACCATTTTGAGTTGAGTGAAATTTCTAATTGTGAAGAATTAGGAAATGGACGTAGGGTTTGTTAACACCTGAACCATTATAAATATCTTATCTTTATTACTTCTACTTCTTCTCAATTCTCTTAACACCTAACCTTCCCTTTAAATTTGTTAATCTTCCACAATTCAACCCCCCCTTCTTGATGCACTAGGGCCAACATTAATATTTCCCTGCAGAGTGTTCTAATACTATTTGTGAAGAATAATATAGGAAATTAAGGTTTTACATTGACTATAGAGAGCTGAATAAATTTATGATCCAGAGAAGGTATCCATTACCCTAGATTGATGATTTGTTTAATCAATTGCAATAATTCAAATACTACTCCAAAATTGATTTGAGGTCTAATTATCATCAGTTGAGAATCAAGGAGCAAGATGTATCTAAGACAACTTTTCATACTCGCTATAGGCACTCTAAGTTCTTAGTCATGCCATTTGGACTCATTAATGCATCGACAACATTTATGGACTTTAAATCAAGTGATTCAACAATTTTTAGACAATGTATCATTATGTTCATTGATGATATCCTAGCATATGCTTAAAGAGTGGAGGATCATGCCTACCATTTATAGTTAGTATTACAAACCTTGTGATACAAACAAGGTTGGATTAGATTCCTTACCCGTATGCTTGAGAATAGTTTCCCATATCTATCAAAACAAGTATTGGAGTTTTGATCTTCAAATCCCAACTAGACCTCTAGAAAACTTATTTCTAGCAACCTAAGTTATAAATATTCAAAGTTGTGTTACCCAAATCCTAAATTAACTAAGCCAATTTAAGATCAGAATTAACAAGTTTGTGAAATTATTAAGCCTTCACTTAACGATCTCACCAAGTCCACTCAAGAACTCAAGAAGAGAATTTAATCTCACAAGCAAAATTGCTAACAAAAATAATATTGATTGAATTTCATCCCTCTTAGTAGAATGTGAGGGCTATTTATAGCCTTACAATGCTTAATCCAAAACCAATTAGGATTTGGTTTACATTCCCTAACAGAATTTAATATTTCCTAATGTAATAAGGAAAAGACAATTCTAAACTAAATAGGAAAACTAAAGAAACATTATGATTGGTCTACAAGATTAAACCAATATACTTTCCTAACTAATGAACAACTCTTCCTAAATAGAAAAGGAAAAGGATTCAACCTAATGGGGAAATCCTAATGGCATTAGGAAATATTGCCAACTAAGGAAATCTTGCAAGAATCTTTGACTTTAGACCTTATTTCCTTGCTTACACTACTTGGG
>CATIWR010557404.1:0-13331 GCA_949677035.1 Omphalea diandra | reverse complement strand
AATCTAATTAATCTCGAACACCTAACAGAGTAATCCTCCGGAAATAGGCTCAAGTACAAAAAACAAGATTTAAGGTAGCAAGGCAGATCATGAAAGCTTAGGGATAAGATTTTTGCAATACTTGTGAGACGCTGATCACTTTCCAAGGATGATCTAAGACTATTGTAAAATTTTTGCCATTCAGAAACAGTCTTATCTTTAGTTGCCAATAAGCCGCCTATTGTTACAATGGCTAAGGGCAATCCTTCACATCTTCCAACAATGGCATGTGACAACGCTAGCAATTCAAATGGACAACATCCCTCATTCGATTGGAACACCTTCTTGCAAAATAGCCCAAAGGCTTTATCGTGGGGCAAAGGTTGCAGTTTGTAAACATGATATAATGAAGAGTCGTTAGGAGAAGGGGCGACATCTTCGTTACGAGTTGTGAATATGATTCTACTGCCTTTATCATTATCAGGAAAAGCAATCTTCATATAACCCCAGAAATCACTTCTCCAAACGTCATCAAAAACAACCATATACCTGAAACACTCCAAAATTTCTAAATTATATTTTCTCTAGCTATGAATATTTGAGTTAGTAAAATATATTTATTGGTAATCTATTTGAAACTTTAAATTTAATTTGAGCATTTAAGTAATATAAGAGTAATTTTTTATAAAGAAAAAAAAACCCCTAAGACCAGGGCGTTACAATACCTCTTTTCTGATAAGTAGTCTCTCAATTTGCTGATCAACAACACCTCGCCCATGGACTCCATTCCATCGAATGCAGGCAGTCGCTTTTCTTGTTGTAATTCTTTTATCATGGTCCTTAACACCTCCTCAGTCTTGTAGGATTGAGACACTGTGACCCAAGCGTAGCAATCGAAGTGTGATGCAACCTTCCGAGAATCGTACACTTTCTTAGCAAGAGTGGTCTTGCCCAATCCACCCATGCCCACCACTGAGACTACTTTGGTTTTGGCTATTTCTTGATCTGCCAACATACTTATAAGTTCATTTTTGGGAGATTCAATTCCCACAAGTTCAGTTTCCTCAATGAAGAGGGAAGCCACTCGAGGGTCATGCCATATGCTTTCTTGCTCTGATGAAGAATTAAAGCTATATCTATCGCTTCTTTCCCTTATTTCACGAACTGATTTCTTGATTTCTTGAATGTGGGAGGCTATTCGGCGGCTTGGCTTCAATTTCTTCACCAATCCATGGATCCTACGCGAGAAACCACGGTGGTCTGCTTTTCGAGCCAAATGGATCATGTATTCATCGATGACATCTTCGATGCGGTAAGTAACTTCTCGTACTTGTTTCACCCAAGTTTTGAAGCAGCTGTCGACTCCTTCTTGATCCACTCTAGCATCTGCATCTCTCAAAAACGATTTCATGCTCTCCAGTTCATCCTTGATGTCTACAATTTCCTTATGTACATCCTTCAATAGCTTCACTTCTCCAGTAAGCAACTGTTGCAGCTTGTCAATTGCCCAGGTCACAGCAGCTTCGGCCATTGCTCTGCTCTTTTGTTACAGCTTCAGAATTGAAAAGGTATTTTTGTTGTTCTGCTTCTCATCTAAGGTATTTAAAATAAGTCAGTCAATATTATAGTCTTTGTTTATAGAATCATTTCTGCGCTTGCTACTATTTGAATTCTCGTGAGCTGTCCCTTGCTACTAATTATCACTATTGCCAATTTTCATTTCATATTTAATATTATTTGTATTTAAAATTTTTAAATAAATTTTCTATTTTATCATTAGTTTTTAAAATATAAATTGATAAAAATATATTTGGTAATTGATCTTAAGATATAAATTGATCAGGATATATTTTTTTAATTGATCTTGATAAGTAAAATACTATTATAACAATTTTAATAATTCCATAGATTTAAATATACTATAAACTACATATTCTCAAAGAAATAAATAATTACTTATAAAATAATTTTTTACCAAAAACTTTCAGAGATATATAGCATTTTACTTTGTATTAAAATCAATGTCTATTTCTTATTTACTCCTATGCTAAGTAGCAATGATTTATTTTGTAACTTGTTTATGTACTTTCGTTGTTGAGTTAGTAATATTGCTAATCCGTTGTTAAATTACAAATAATTTCTTAACTAATTAATAATAATAAAATAAAATTAACAAATACATTAACTAATTAATCCTAATTTCATGCAATTACAAAAATTAAATAATAATGGTAAACCCTAAACATAGATTCTAAATCAAAATAATTATAACAAATTAACTATATTCTACATCAAAACTCAGAAATTAAAATAAAAAATACTATACCTTAAATAAATTTGCAAATCAAAACATAGAAATTAAATAAAAAACTAAAATTTTAATTCATCTTAATTACTTTGAATAAAAGAAATTAAAAAAATTACAAGAAATTGCTTATTTTTGTGATGAAAATTTTTTTGATTTGTAAAAATCTCGTCATTAAAGAGTATCGTATTATGATAAAATTAGTAAATTGTCATTATCTGATGAGCTTTATTGACAATAGTTAATTTTGCCATTATAAAGTATAAAAATTATCACCAAATCTTTTATGACAAAATATAAATAATTGTCACGAAATATTTTGGAGATAAGATTTTCCTCCATTTTTTTGGGAGAACATATTCATGATGAAATAACTTTATATAGTGCCGGAAGTTTTTGTTGTAAATTAAAATCTTATTGAAACAAATAGTAGTTTGTAGCTTAATTAAATAGTTTTTTAATAAAATCTATTAAGTCAAATTATTATCATCAAAATATAATTGTATCACTAAAAAGTACCATATGATGAGAAAATGAGTAAATAGTCATCACATAACATATTTCAGTGATAATTGTAGTTTTGTCAATACATAGTATATAAGTCGTCACTAAATTTTTTATGACAACGAAATATAGATTATCATCATAAAATACATTGGAAGTAGAATTTTCCACCATTTTTTAGAGAGAAGCATTTTCATGACAAAATAAATTCATATAGTGATTTGAGTTTTTATGGCAAATTAAAAACGCATTGTGACAAATATTATTGCATAGCTTAGTTAATAGATTGTTCGAAAAAACTTTTATTAATATAGATTACTATAGTCACAAATAGTTATTCTTTATTGACAAAAATATTATCATCTTCATAATGCCATAAGGAGATGACTTTTTTTTTAATAATAATGTAGTCATTCTTATTGGCAATTTTATGTTTTTTTTTTTTTTGTCATGAAATATTACTTTTAAAGACAATATGATAGTTGTCACAAAATATTTGAAAGTAAATCATCACACTATTATTTTCCAATGTTTTGAAAAATCAACCTAACTGATCAGTCGGACCAGTAAAATTAGAAATCAAATCAGTGAATGTTTCAATTTGATTCAAACCGGTTTTTAGCATTATTTTTTTATTTTTAATTATTATAATTATATTTATATACTTTTTAATATTTTTTCAAAAACTTAAAGTTGTTTTAATAATATTTTATGAATTTTATTTATTACTGAACCAATTAAATTGAATTGGTCGAATCAATTGGACCAACTGTGAACTAATTAGTTAATCGGTTCACTGACTAGTTTGATTTTAAAAACACTAATTTTCTCAAGAATTTTTATGACATTTAAGATACATCATTTTTTTCATTTTAATTCAAAATAATGAAAAAATTATTTTGTAGCTATAAAAGTAGTAAATTAGACGATATATAGAGTATTTAATTCATTGGCTACAGTTAATTATTATCTTGCTTAACAGTATAAATAGTTCTTGATTCGGTTAGAAACTACCACTTTTAGTGGTTAGCTTTTCCCAGTCAACTATTATAATTAACTATAAAATATATTTGGATTATTGAATAACATTGTGATACATATATATTTTGTCAAATATGAATATATCTTTTTTTCAATAGTAGAAGAAATATATTTTTTATGTATAACTTTTAATTTCAATTTTTGAAAATGAATTTTAAGATAAATTTTAGTTTATATATAAAAACAAGTATTCATCAATAAATATATGCCTAAAAGTTATTAAACTTTTAATGATTTACTATAATATAATTATTAGAATAAATATAATTTTGTTAGGTATGTACACTCATGACTTATTAGTAGAGGTGGTAACTAGGTAAGATCAATTATAGAGTTAATTTTTTTGAGTAAGTACGAATTAGATCATTTTTTTTTTTGTTACTGGCAGATCGAATAAAATTAATCGGTCAAGATATAAAAAGAAATTCAAATCATATTAGGGTTATGAGTTGGGTCAATCATAAATTTAATTTTTAAATAATATAATTTTAATTTTAATAATTTCAATCGAGTTAATAAAATTGACACGTTGGTCGAATCGAGATTAAATCATTTTGACTTGACTTGAGGATTGGATTTGACAAAAAAAAAAAAAAAAATTAGGTTTGAGAGGGTTCACGCCAAGAAGTGTCATTTTTAATTATTAGGTACAAACTTCAAAGGTTGATTCAAATAGTTAAAAGAATGTTCGATAAATTTGTTGGATTTGATTCTTGTGCTCACCATAAATAAAATTCTGTTTGTACAATTAATATAAAGAGATGCTCTTTTAAAATTGTTTGAGAAAACATATAATCTTGATTAACACATGAAATGATCCAAAAATACCATTTTCGTAACTAAGAAAATGAAATGCCAGCTATACAAATGTTGATGCACAGATTTTGGGCAAAACTCACTTGTATAGTTTAGAATCTTTTTATGTACTATGAAAGTAATAAAAAGAGTAATCTTATAAATTAATTAGTTATATAGTTATAAAATTTAAGACAATAAATTTCTCAAATGAAAATTGGTGTCAGAATTAAAGTAAAAAAAAAAAAAGAAATAAAAGAATGTAAGAATTAAAGTAAAAAAAAAAAAAAAAGAAATAAAAGAATGTTAACAACATTGCAATCCTTATCAATTGCCAATTAGTTTGAGCTATGTATTTATTTATAAGAATTAGTGAAGCATTTCCAAGATTATTGAATATAATTTCAGATTTGTACTTGTCAGTTAATTAATCAATTATTAATATCAACGAGTTCAATTTCATTTTGAGAAAGATTAAATTAATCAAATCATAGGACTCAATATGCACAACATCATATAAAAACTTGACTTTTTTTAGCAGTTTCCTTTCAGTTCATTATACTCATATGCTTGGGCTTTTAGAATTATATAATCTGAATATTAGTATTTCTACTGTTTTTTTTTATATGATTAAGATTTTTTTTTTTTTTTGGTTTGTTCAAGAAAATATCTTATATTGAAAAGAGCAGCTTGGTGAGATTCATTGATCAATCTGGTGGTATTAACAATGTGTTCCTTCTAGTTTTAAAAATTTTTTCTTATTTATTATGGTGGTATTAACAATGTGTTCATTCTAGCTTTTAATGTTAGTATTGTTAAATAAAGTTGTTAGAGACAATAAAAATTTCTAGTTTTTAACGTTAGTATTTCTAAATAAAGTTCTCAGACACAATAAAAATTTATAGTTCTTAACGTTGGCATTTTTACATTAAGTTGTTAGAGACAATAACAATTTCATAAAAAAAATAATTTAATAATTATTATGGGTGTTGATCAGGTACTTAATTTATTAAATTAATAATAAGTTGTTTTTGTAAGGCACTCTTGAAGTTCTCTAATTCTGTCTCTCTTTAACTTTCGATAACAGCTATTATTAAGGTGAGATGGAGCCCAGATTTTATTCTTTTTTCATATTTTATGATTTAATAGTAAGTTAATTATTGTAATCATGGTCCCTTCAATTTATTTATCTATTGCCTTTTTGTTTCGGCACGAGTTTGTATTATTTTACTTAATTAAATTTATGATGTACCTTTGGATTTTATATTAAAATTTTAAATTTATAATTCATAAAATCTCTCAATCTCTTATTTTTTATTAAAAAATTTCTCTCAATCCTCTTAGAAAAATTAATTTTATATTTTAAATAGTCAATTTTAAACTATTCAAAATAAAAACTTCTAAGAACTATTTATAAAAAAACCACATGAGTTTAATTAAGAAGATACTTTTATTTTTTATTCAACTTAATCTTATTTTTGCTTAATTAAATTTATTTTGTATATTTATATGATGAATTTAAATTTTATATTTAATTTAAAAACAATAATTTATAATTTATAATTCATTAAATATCTCAATCTTTCCATAAAAAAATTAATTATTGTATTTTAAATAATAATGATCTAAACTATTTAAATATAAATTTTTTAAAAATATAATTAAGAAATTATTTACATGAACTTAATTAAGATGATATATTCATTTTATATTCAATTTAATCCTTTTTTTGCTTAAATAAATTTATTATATACTTTTATGTAAAAATTTTTAATTTTTATATTTAAATATATAAATTTTCAAATTATAAAATCTCTCAATATCTTATTAAATTTTTTTTCTCTCAATCTATCCTTAAAATTTTAATTTTTATATTTTAAATAATAAATTATGTGAATATTTTAAATAAAAACTTTAAGAAATATTTTAAAAAATCAATTACATGAACTTCATTAAGATGATACTTTTATTTTTATTCAATTTAATCTCATTTTTAATTAATTAAATTCATTATATACTTTTATTTGATAATTTGATAATTAAATTTAAAAACTCTAAAAATTTTGAAATTCAAATTTACAATTTATAAATCTCTTAATCCCTCATTAAATTTTTTTTTTGTCATTTTCTCCTTAAAGAAATAATTTATATATTTTAAATAATAAATTATTTAAACCATTAAAAATAAAATTCTTAAAGAAATATTTAAAAAATCAATTACTTGATATGAACTTGAACATTCTAAAAAAATTTATCATTGAAATAAAAATTAAGGTTATTAATTTATTATTTAAATATATACAAATAAAATTTATAATTTTAAAACATGAAATTAGTATAAAATTATTTATTTATCAACTAAAATAAAAATAAATTTTTGATATTTTTGTGAAAAAATATTTAAATCGAGTAAAAATAAAAAATATTATCTTTATAAGATTTAAACTTAACTTTGATTTGAGTTATAATTGAAATCAATTTATCAAATTCGAGTGTAATTAGCTCAATTAAAAGCTTTAAAATTTACTAAAAATTCACAAAAATATTTTGAATTTTTTGAGTCATTGAGCTCAAAAAATTTTAACAATAAATAAACATATAAGATAAATTATGATTTGCATACTTTTATCATAATATTTTGTTACAATATAATGTCCATCAAATTACTTATAAAGAGAAGAAATATTATTATAATAATATTTGTCATTGTATTAAATAATTTAAAAGTTATGATAAAATTGTTTTGTCACAATAAATAATTTTTATTCTTACTGAATGATTTACCATATTAAATCATAAATTACAATTTAGGCACGAGAAAAAACAGTAAAATTAGTAAATTTATTAAAATATAAAAATTTCATTATAATTGAAATAAAATAAAATAAAAGTTAAATTTAAATTTAATTAAATAATCTAAATATTTCTTTGAAATAAATTTCTTTTTTATTTTAATTATTCTATTTTTTATATATTTGGTAATAAAATTTTCTTTTTTTTATAATGTGATCGAGTTAATTGAGTAGGGTCAACAGACCCAATCGGATCAGTTTTGACCTTACTCATTAAGTTGATTCTTACCCGATTTGACCAAAAATTTTTCAAATTATATTGGATTTGTCTGAATTCGAGTTGAGTTTTCGTGTCGGATCAAAAACTGTTATCTCTAATGTTAGTCGGTGTTTCGAGCCAAATGCAGCATGTATTGGTCGATGACATCTTGGATACGGTAAGCAACTTCCCGTACTTGTTTCACCCAAAGTTTTAAAGCCTCTGTCAACTCCTTCGTGATCCACTTTAGCATCTGCATCTCTCAGGAACGATTTCATGATCTCGAGTTCATCCTTGACGTCTACAATTTCGTTATGTATATCCTTCAACGGATTCACTTCTCCAGTAAGCAACTGTTGCAGCTGGTCAATTGCCCAGGTCACAGCAGCCTCCGCCATTGCTCTGCTCCTTCGTTATAGCTTCAGAATTTTGGCGTCTAGTTGGATGCATCATTATCACGTTAAAAGTTGTTAACATGGGTAAAGCAAATAAAAAAAAGAACAATTTAACAACAAAAATTTTAGTAATGAAGAAGACATGAGGGAAAATATAAAGATTAAAAAAACAAAAACAAAATGAAGATGCTTGGAGGTTACTTATGGATACAATCATATCGATTATTATAAATTATCAAGTTCAAAAAGGTGTCATCAATTCCTATACACCATCGTTCGAAATTGAATCTATAGAAAATTTGACCCATCAATTCTCAACTCATTTGGAAAAAATTTTGATCAAGTTCTATAATAAATTTTCTTTGAAAATTTAATAATCTTTTTTACAAATCATAAGAAAGAAAAAAGTAATGTTAAATTTTTGGAAGAAAAAATAAAAATAAATATTATTGAAATTTTAGTAAACCTTATCAAAATATATCAATCATATACATAAATTTCTTAATGAAGAACCTATATTCAATATTGACATATCTTTAATATTGTAGAGCATAAATAGACAAAATAACTTTGTTTTGGTCAAATATAATCAATCAATATATATAATTGATTTCAATGAATTATTTATTTGAGATAAAAGTTTGATATTTATCAAACTGACTATTTGACACATAAATAATTAGAATTTTCATATAAAATTACTTAATTAAAATAATTATAAAAAATATAAATAAGCAATTAAAAAATATAAACTAAAAAATAGTCATTATAAATCATTTATTTTAAAACAAATATAATTTACCTAATCAATTATTTTGTTTGAATATTTTATTTTATTAATATTTATAAATATATTTTAAATTATAATTGTGCAAAATATAAAATACAAATTAATTTTAATTCAAGCCAACTAAAAGACAAACAATTTAGCATTCCACAAATAATTGTGAATTAATTGACCCAAAAGTCACTATTCAAGTCGGATGAAAACTATAATATTTATGTTATTATATTATAATACTATAATTAATAATTGATCGTTGATTAGATAAAAATTATTATTTACTATTACATCAATAAGTTGAAATCAACAAAATAAAAAACAATTATGAAATTAGTAGTTTATTCTTTAATGTTAATAAATAATATTATTAAGTCTAGTTACTGTAGAATTCACTTTCAAGTCATTATCCTTTTCCTTTTAATATTTCAGCAATCAAATGAGAATTGGTTTAAATATTATAAAAAGGTTTAAGATCGAACAGCGTACCAAATTACAAAATATTTAGAAAATTGCAAGTTGAAATTCAGAACTCCAAAAACACCAAAACGAACCTTTTTTTTTTTTCCCCCTTTAATGAATCAATGACGTAATATGAAAATCCTTTTTTTTTTTTTCCTTTGAGAACAATTTTTTTTGGGTTTTGAGGTTATAGTATTGTGAAATATTTTACTGACAGACAATTTTTTTTCATTTTTTAATTTTCTAACAAAATGGATATTTTTATTTTTTATTTATTAACTTTTATTTATCTTATCTCAGATAAAATGGTATAAGATTTTTTTAAAAATTAACAATAACAATTCAAATTATAAATAAATTTTAATTGTATGGACAATATTTTTGTGTAGAACTAATTATTTTTTCAATTTATGAACTTTTTGATTATTTGAAATAATTGAAATAATGGATAAATTTATTTATATCTTTAAGTTAACATTATTTTATTTTTCAAATATATAAAAATTAAAATAAATATAATTATATCTTTAAGTTAGTGTTACTTTATTTTTAAAATATTTAAAAAACTAAGATAAATATAATCTAAGTTCAAAATTTTTTTAAATTAAACAGAAAATATTTGATTAATTGATTACTGCAATCCTTTATCTTTATAAGTTATATAAGATATGTTAAGAAAATATAAGTTAATATTAATTAAATCTATTTAAAATTAATCTTAATCTAAGTCTAATATTAATTTAAAATAATAATTTAAAAATAGTGATAAAATAGTAATAAAAATAAAGTTAGTTAATATGATAATATAAGTAATAGGAAAAAAAAGTTAGTTAGTATAATAGACAAATAATATAATAGAATAAAAAATAATATATAAGATATAATAGTAAATAAAATAATAAAATATTAAATTAATTAATTAATAACAAATTAAAATTAAAGTAAACGAACAAAGGTAAAAGATAAAGGAAGAAAAAATCTTTTTACAAACGAAGTTATATGAAAGGAGACAAAAGTGATGACAATACGAAAGGAGATAAAAGTGACAAACTATTGTTGCAATTGTAGGTAGCACCAATATTTTAAACATTAGATCGGATTAATCGATGAAATTGAGAATTAGATTGGTGATTAGTTTGATTCGATTTAAATTGATTTTTATATTTTAATTATTATAAATATATTTATAATGTTTTTTATTTTTAAAATCATTTTAATAATATTCTTAAAATTTTATTTACTATTAAATTAATTAAACTGAACTGATCAAATTAGTCGAATTGTGAACCAATTAGCTAATTGATTCGCTAATCGATCTAATTTTAAAAACATTATATAACACATAAAATATAGGAAAATGAGAAGGAACTAAACGAGATGGCATCTCCTAAGGCTAAGTAGGTATAAAAACTAGTGGGATTCTCTTTTTAAGTTGATTTATCTTCTATTAACTATAATAAGTATGAGATATATCATCTAAAGTTGAGTTTTATGAATATCATGTACCAAAAGTGGTAAACAAACTTTTGATATATTGTATTTTGTCTCTTATTTTGTATTTTCACTATTATGAACTTCCATTTCAAGATGGCCATATGGTGTATTATTTTCATTTCCACCTATTGATTGCTTTAAATGATTTGGAGTGCAAATTTTGTGTCAATATTCTTTTATGAATAAAAATGAGAGTAAATTGCACTAAGAGTCATTGAACTCTTAGTGGAGTGCAAATTTTGTGTTAATATTCTTTTATGGATAAAAATGAGAGTAAATTGCACTAAGAGTCATTAAACTATAATCTAAAATTTTAGTCAGTTGGGTCATAGATTTTTTATATTATTATTTTTCTCAATTAAATTTTAGAAACTCAAATTATAATCCTAAAATAATTAGATTACCAACATAATATAAAATTTTATCTTTATATGCCCATGTAAGCGTTATGGATTTTTAGTTTTTTTTTTATATATAATATTGAAAGAGAACTCATCATTTACAATATCACTTAAATAAACTCTTAAAACTAAAATAGCACAGTTATAATCATAAATACTTCAAAAAGAAAAATGATTATATTTGCAAGTGTCAAAGCTTATGAGATGTCAACATTTCAGACTTCAAACGATTGAAATTTATTTTCTAGTACTTAATTACGATATTGTTAAAAATTTAAGTAATCACTTCAATACAATTATAGTTATGCTAAATAACAAAATCAACATACCACACTTGTAGAAAAGCAATGAAATTATCCATACCAAAGCAGTAAGCAACTGAGCTTTGATTCTTTAGGCACAGGGACCAGCTGGTTTCCCAATCCACACTCCAAAATAGCACTGTCCTCTAGCGTGTAATGCACAAAATGGGTGCAAAAGAAAGCAGCACTGCAACTCTCTATCAGTATAAGGAAACTAAGCTGCAGCTTGTTGCATCACGTAATTTCAAGAACTACTCTCTCTCCAAGCGTTTACGTAAAGTTGAATCACCCAGCTTGTATATCTCATATCGATTTCCTCTAATCTTACACATGAAATTGACAACTGGTACATGCTTAACTTTCCAATAATCATGACCTCCATCTGGTTGCATTCCAACTGCAAATTCTCTCTGTATATCATAGAATCTCAGCCTTTCGAGATTTCTCAGAAAATGGATTCCAGAGGGCACCTCCTTCAATTTCGGGCAAGGCCCAATCTCTAGCTCTTCAACAAGAGGCAACGCTCCTTCATCTATCATTAGCTCACTCAGTTCCATCAAGGATCTAAGCCGTACCACCCTGAGTTTTTGAAAGGAACCGTTTTGAAAATGCAATCGTTCGCCACTGTATCCCTCATAAAACCCTAACTGTAGTAAATTGGGTAAAGTTTGGAGGACCTGTAGTGTGCCATCCCCTAATCTGGACCAAGAAAGATCGAGTTTGAACAGACTCGTTAGTTTGGAAATCCAATTTGGTAACTCTAATAATGGCCCATATAGGTAGAGACGTTGAAGATGAGGAGGAGGATCAGATACTGACTGCAGGTCAAGATATTCCTCCCCATTTATTGAAACCATAGCCAGAGTGCGAAGGCAAGTCATCTTCTCTATTGCAGAGCACAAAGCCGAACCATTTTCTCTTTTCAATTGTCCAATTCCAAATTTCTGCATCTGTGTCAACGCTTTCAGTTGGCGAATTAAGTTCGTGTCATGATCTACTTCAATCAAACTAAGCGTTTGTAAGGCCTTCAGACACTCAATGTTGCCATGTATCTTTAGTGCCCCTATATTGCCAAGATTAAACTCATCATTGGTATCATGAAACCAGGCTTGAAGATGCCGCAGTTTAAGAAGCCTATTGATCTCAATGGGTAGATCATACACAAAGGAAGCCCTCAAATCCAGTGTCTCTAGGTTGCATAAATTACCAATGGATCTTGGTAGGGTCCTCACATTTGTCCTACTGAGGCTTAAGTATCTTAAGTGCCATAAATTTCCCAATTCTTCAGATATATGATCCAAAGGAGCTCCTTCCAAATCCAGTGATCTCAAAAGCTTGAACTTTACATTGACTGAACTGATAAAAGACTTTGGCAATCCATCTATATCAAAAACAATAATCGAATGAGTTTGACAATTGCTATTGCCATATGTAGTGCCTTTTCCTTCATTATAAATTGAGAGATGCCGACTTTTCCCCTTCAAATTTGTGAAATTATCATTTGAGACTTGATTAAAGCTTAAGTGTCTTGAGTGACAAAGAATAGTCTCTCGTATCAGATCATGGACGAGACAAGCTCTAGCCTTACCCTCAACACTGATACGGGCCACTTGAACCAAGTTTCGATGAATAAGCTCAATTAAGTATTCTGTCGCAGTATCTTCCAATGTCATGCCATGGCTTTCCTTAATGAAGCCCGCAGCCATCCACAATCTAATTAATCTCGAACACCTAACAGAGTAATCCTCCGGAAATAGGCTCAAGTACAAAAAACAAGATTTAAGGTAGCAAGGCAGATCATGAAAGCTTAGGGATAAGATT
>CATIWR010557368.1:0-74370 GCA_949677035.1 Omphalea diandra | reverse complement strand
CAATTGAAGGATTTTGGTAAAGTGATTAATCACATTCCTCTTAAATGTGCTAACACTAGTGCTATTAATCTTTCTAAGAATCCCATCCAACACTCTAGGAGCAAACACATAGATATTAGACATCATTTCCTTAGAGATCATGTGCAAAAGGGTGATGTTGTGTTAGAGTATATTGACACAAATCATCAACTTGTAAATATTTTCACTAAACCTTTCAATGAAGAAACATTAAACTTCATTAACATAGAATTGAGAATACTTGATGGAAGCTCCCTAAAGTGAAAATTTGATCTTAAATGTATGATTGCTATGTGTGTTGAATGTTATTTACTGATTGTATGTCTTGTGTTTTTTTTGTGACATATTTCTAGTGGATCACAATTTTGATTCTTTCAAAACTTTTTTTTTTTCATTCTTATCCTTGTTGACTCATAATTCGCGGTTGCTATCTTATCTTCACGATCGCGAATTATAAGTCCTAGTCACCCGGCTGTCAAACATCAAATCGCAGTCACAAAAATCATGCTCTATCACGAATTTTGGTCAAGAATTCAAATTATTGACTGTTGAAGTGCGTATTCTCGAGGAAAATTTGTCTGTTATTCATAATTTTTGAAATTCATAATCGCGACTCGTGAATTCGAGGATGCGAATTAAGGTAACTGCTTAGAAATTTAAGTGATTGGATGACCAACCATTTCTATCTCTTCATCAATGCATTTCTTGCCATTTACACAGACTTCCAATGACTATAAAAACTCCTTCAATAGTAACATCCTCACTTATCTTCCAACATCAATTTCTCTCTCTCAAAACTCTCTAAAATCATAAATTCTCTTCATCTTTTCGTATGGCTCCCAAAAAAATCTTAAGAGCAGACAAGGGCAAAGCTGTGGCTTAGCCATCTGCACCCCCTGCACTCCACCTTATGAAAGGCATCACTAAAGAGGAGAAAAAAAGATACAAAGCAAATTCTTCCTAGATCATCCTCCCCAACAAGATACCTTCTATCTTTCTGTTAGATACTTTGGGCATCAATGCAGAGATTCGTGTTTTCCTCTCTAACTTGGGTTGGAATGAATTCATTTATCGAGATGAACCCGGTCACGAAGAAATTGTGAAGGAATTTATGTGCAAGGTTCAATTGAGTCGTAAGGCAGGTTCTTGAGTGAGGCAATACGGGTTAGTATTCTAGGCTTTTGGCGATCTTTTTTACATTATTTTCGACCAACTTTCCTCTCTTTTCAATCTTCAAGTCAGAGATAACATTCCATTCATAATCTTCGCACTTGATGTTATTTACTCTGAATTTTGGTCAAAAATTTCCATTGAAACAAAACACGACCCGAGATCCTCCCTAGCCAAACACATTAAAACCCTACCTCTTTAGATACTCCATCGTATCATCACCTTTTCGATAAATGCTAGAGGTGATGGTAATGAAAATGTATCACAAAAAGACTTGGCATTTCTTTTCTGCCTTATAAAAAATAAGCCTATTCAAACTGGATAGTATTTTGTGGATCAATTGATCTACATGAGTACCAAACCTAAAAGCCAATTCCTTTTACCGACACATATTATAGCCATATATCACTTTGTAGGGGTACTTGATGAGGAAAATGCGAAATTCCTCACCAAGAAACTACTCTCTTCACAAAACTTCCTTGATCTCACCTATCTCATCAACGCCAAAGCTATTCACCTGGACACCTATACCTATAAACTGGGTGCCATTGAGGCTAAGAAAATGGAGACTTCATAAGCTTCTAAACGAAAAAGACTAGCTACTGAAGAAGGAGCTCCATCCATCCCTTCTCAATCAAAGCCTAAGGCTAAACTCTCCCTTGCAACCATCAACAACAAGTTTGATAAGTTAATGAGGATGATGAAAAGGAGATTTTTGTTCGACTCTCATCTTTATAGTGATATGATTGATTTGCAAGAAAAGTAAAGAGTCCCTCCTTGCTATCTTTTAGACTTCACAGAGTTTAATGATACTCAAGAAGAAGAAGGCAATGATGAAATTGAGGATGGAGATGAGGCTGAAGGTGAAGATCAGGGTGAAGATGAAGACTTTTCTAGAGATGATGATGATTCTCCTACTTTTTAGTTTCAAATCTCTTTTGTATTTTTTCTTTTTTTTTTTTTTTTACAAAAAATGTGATCTCACACAACTTGTTTATAAGTTTATATATATATAAAAGTTATTTCTTTGCTGAAATTTTGTGTTATGTGCTTGCTTTCCTTCATTTGTCTATGCATTTGCTCTCTATGTTTGCTTGACTACTTATGCAATTGATCTTTTTCCCTTCTACCCTTTTTTTGATCTTGCCAAAAGGGGAGAGATAGAATCTAGAATGAATCAAAGGGGGAAAGAAAAATAATAACATTAGTTAAGGGGGAGCTTAGGAGCATAAAGATATAAAAGCATAAGAGCATCATACTATCATACTTAGGATTTTTAGAAATTTCACTTTGAATGATTGAAAGCCATACTTAGGAAATTTCACCTTAAGTATTCATTGAATCATATTACACTCCAACTTCACTTTTTTGCATTTTTTCCCTTAGGATCAATCTAAGTTATCAAAATAAAAAAAGGGGAGATTATTGGACTAGGATGGTTTATCCTAAGTCTTAGACCACTTTTGATATTGACAAAGGAGATTAATCAATCCTAATGTTTCAATTAAGTGTTGTTTTGCAGATTTATGTTAGTTTTCAAGTGGAAGTTGGATGGAGTTCATAATCTTCAAGAAGGCAAAGTTCATCCAAATTCGCGGTCAATGCCTTACAATTCCTGACCACGACTTAGTTTAAAGATAGGGTGAAACTCGGCTAGACAAATTCGTAAGCATCATCACTGCTGCGACTCATCGAAAGATGGGAGTGTCAAAGTCACAGACAAATTTGCGGTCTGAGTCATGCCTCAGTCACGACCGTGACTTTCAAAGTGATTAAAGAGGGAACCAATTCCACAATCATAGCATGCCAAGTGTCTTAGGTATCGTTGGAGAACAAAATTCGCTAGAGCAACATTATGTGTAGCAATCGCGATTCATGAAGATGAAAACTCTCCTTCAAATAGAAAATTCGCGCCTCAGTCACGCCCTGCACAAGGAAGAATCACGATCACGACTTTTATAAGTAGTTAGAATGCAAGGACTATATTTTCCTGATGGACCAATATACAGCAGCCACATGGACTAGCTGTTAGACACAAACGGGGTTTTCCATCTCAATTTTTGGCTCCCGTATGAAAATTTGGATTTCACAATTGTGAATGACCAGTAGCAACCACGACTCTCGCCTGTCATGCAATTAATGCAGAATCTGCCTAGCATGATTTGGAGATTTAATGAGCTTCTTAGTGCAACTTCTCTTTGGTGGGTATGAGGTATAAATACTCCACCAAACAGATGTAAATGCAAGGAAATTCATTAATTTGTAACAAAATTCTTACACTTTTACTACTCATTCTTTATATTCTTTAAGTGATTGTTTGGTGTAAGCATAAACACCAATTGTAATAGGTTTTAGTGTGAGCTTGTAAAAACACTAGAGACAGGTTTTAATGTGAGCCTGTGAAAACACTTAAGAGAGTTTTTAGTGTTAGCCTTAGAAAACACTTGTAAGAAAGGTTATTGTGTGAGCCTTGAAAACACAAAGTGTAAAAGTTAGGTGTGAGCTTGAAAACACCATTTGAAGTTAGTGAAACACCCAATTACAGAGAATTGAGGAGTGGATGTAAGGTTGATTATACCCGAACCACTATAAATCTTGTGTCTTCTCTTATACTCTCTCTTTATCCTCATTTTAAGTTTTTTTAAAAACACCAATTCAACGCCCCTTCCCCACCTCCCCCCTCCCTTCTTGGTACCTAGGGCTAACACAACTAAAAAATAAAAGTTTACATAAATGATATTGTGGTTAAGTCTAAGAGATTTGAGAATCATATGGAGCATCTAAGAAAAACATTTCAGACAATGCAGTTATATAATTTGAAGCTTAATCCATTAAAGTGTTGTTTTGGAGTAAAAACTAGAAACTTCCTTCATTTTTGAATTCATCAAAGAGGACAGAGAGATTGATGAGAACAAGGCAAAAGTTGACATGGAAACTAAGCCTCCTCAAGGTAAGAAAAAGTTATAACATTTCTTAGGGCAAGTTAATTATCTTCAAAGGTTTATTGCTAACTTGGCTAGTAAGATAAAATAATTTTTAGATTAGCCAAAGCTCAAGAAGGAGAAACAATTAGTGTGGGAGGAAAAGCATCATCAAACTTTTAATAAGATAGAGAATTACTTGAGTAAACCTTTTGTGTTGATGCCCCTACGAGAAGGATATCCTCTCAGGTTGTATCTTTGAACCACCTATGAGTTTATAGGTTGTTTGCTAGTATAAGATAATTTCTTAAGCCACAAGCAGGCTACTCACTACCTAAGTAAAATTCTGACTATAATGGAAGTAAGGTACTCACTAATTAAAAAAGATGTGTTGAGCATTATATTTTGCTTATTCCAAATTATGCCATTGTCATAGTTGTTCAAGAGTGTATGTGGTTTCTTAAATGGATTTGGTGAAGTATATATTAAACAAGTCACTTATTACTTAAAGAATAGGGAAGGGATCATTGGCTTTAACTAAATTTTCAGGATTCTATTTCCCTTAAAAGTAAGTGAAAGGGTATGCTTTAGTAGATTTTCTAGTTGATCACCTATATGTGGAGCTTACCAAAGAAAAAGAACTAGATTTCTAGTATGGAGTTAATACTACACCATGGATTTTGAAGTTTTATGGGTCTATAATTGAAAGAGCAATTGGTGCATGAATTATTATCATATCCCCATCAGGTGTTAAAACTTTCTTATCTTTTAATTTAGATTTTGAGTGCACTAATAATTAGGCAAAATATGAGGCACTTATGTTTGGATTGGAAATCATCTAGGAATAAGGTGCTAAGGAAATATCAATTATAGGAAATTCAGAATTAGTTCTTAAATAGTTGTTTGGGGATTACACATATATTAACCTATTGTTAGCTCCTTATATTATAGTGTAATTAATTAAAAGATTTAAGGAAGCATATTTTGTACATGTGCTAAGGTAGTTAAACCAGAAAGCTATTAAATTGACTTAAGTTGCATATAGTTTGAGGTTGTCTGAAGAGTTGACTCATAAAATTATCTTAGTGCAAAAATAAAGTCACCTTCCAATAGTATAACAAAGAATTATGATTGTCTTTCAACTCATATATGAATGTGACTAGTGATTGGAGATCACTACTTAAAAGATATTTAGACTATCTTAACATAAGTGTTATATTGAATTAAGGTTTAGGTGCAAAATTTTATTTTAATTGAAGGAGAGTTTTATAAAAAGGGATTTGATGGATTACTCTTTAGGTATTTGGGTTACTAGATGCTTTGTAAGTAATGAAATAAATATATAAAAGAATATATTGAGTACACCAATTAAGAATCAAGATAAGGTGGACAATTAGGAAGCATAACTATTATTGGCCAACCATCCTAAAAGATTACATCAATTATTTAAAGGGACACAAATAATATCAGAAGTATAAGAGTATGTAGAGAGTTCCAATTATAAAATTGTGTTCCATCATTAAGCCATTATCATTTCAAGGATGGGCCATTGACATAATTGCACAAATATGTCACGTTTGATCCAAAGATCATAGTATCATCATTGTATGTTGTGGGTTTCTGAGTATATATATATATATATATATATATATATATATATAGTGTAAGTAAGGGGTCGGTCCATAGGGAAGTAAAACAAACTAAGTATTAGATGACTAAGTACTCAAAATGTCTAGGATGACAAAGTAAATCAAAGAATAGGGTAAACTAAACTAACAATTCAAGTAAAAATAAACTAATCTAACAATCGAAATCAAATATATATGCAAATCAAGATAGACAACACATATTCAAAGGAAACAACAAATGATCAAGAAGTATTGCAGAATGAATTTGATTGAAGGATCAACCTGATGTCTTTAAATGCTTATCTTTAAGTCAACTAAAGATGTCCATAAATAGAACCATACTCACTCTCGCTGTTTGTATAATTTGTAAACATAGAAGTTATGCTCCCATGCTAATCCTTTAAACCCATTAGAGTAAATTTTCTCTCTCAAGTCTAATCCTTTAACCTAAGTGAATCTAATTGGTTTTCCATCAAAGAAGCTAACTTTCGTTATGAATCCTTGAATAACGCATCATTATGGTGACCAATAATACATAACAACAATAATTCACAATCAAACTCAAATTTGAATTCATTCATAGAAAAGAAAAATGATCAATTCATTATTCCATAGAATAGTGCAATATAGCCCATACAGCTTAGCCTAAATACATGATTAAAGTAAGAAGACAAACAAAAGAATAAGAAAACATAAAGAGAGAGAAGAAAAGAAGAATAAGAAGAACTAAAAAGGTCTTCACTCTTTGGAAAGGTTAGGCTTCTGCTGGAACTTTAAAGGAAACTAACTCTAACTTGGAAGAATGCTTCCTTCATAAATAACTAACTCCCTTTTTCTTAACTAACACTTCTTAATTTTTCTTGAATGGTTTATGAATGATTTATAATGTAAAATGGAGGCTAAATCCATATATATATAAGCCTTAAAGTGCCCCCAGTTATGCCTATTTCAAAAAGGTGCCTTTATATAAGGGTGTGATGAAGGGATGTTGTTACTACTCAGCATACTAGTACTGACTCAAGGTCTATTCGGCACAGCTCCTCTTTGTGTCGACTCGGCATAGTCTATCACTACTGGTGATAGACCAACTTATTCATTCCTTACTCATTTTGCTTTGTTCTTCGGTCTAAGGCCCTATAACACACTTATATATAAAATTTAAGCTAAATAAGGCATACAAAACATGAAACTTGCATAAGAGCTATCAAAGTAGAACTAGGCTTAAAATCATAGACAATATTGATAAAAAAACACACTCAAAATAAAAGAAACATAGGTTTTTGCATATAGAGGTGGTGGTGTCATTTTTTCAAACTATGGTGATGAAACTAGAAGAGTTGGATAAAGAAAGGATGTAGGCACTAAATAAGATAATTATGCAAAATAAGAAAGTTTCAAGAGCATATAATAGAAAGGTGTGAAAGAAGAATTTTAGTGAAGGAGATTTGATATAGATAGAGAATATGGTAAAGTACATCAATGTCCATTTAAAATCCATAAGATTTTGAATGAGAATTCTTATTGGTTATCTAGCCTATAAAGAGAGCCATATAAGCAAAACATCAATGAGTGATATTTAAAGAATTACTTTCCTACTTTATGGGAATCTCTATAATAGAAAAAAATATTAAGCAATACAGGCTAACACCACAACCATGAATTAGTCTTTTGTAAATGGCCACGGTAGTTTCGTTGAATAAAGGTTGATCCTACAACTAGGTTTTATGTTTTTGTTTATAAGTTGGTAGTTTATTCACTTCGGACCAATAAGAAAATTGACCTAAGGTCTACTTTTTCAAAAAAAGTCTAAGAAAATGACATTATCATTTTATTAACACAATAGATGTAGAATGTCATGGTTATATAGGTGCAAATGGTATGGTTGCATTTTTAAGTATAAGTATGGTTATAGAGTGCAAGGGTGAATATGGGGAAGCGGATGCAATGAATGGTTGTGTGGATGGTTGCATATGTGATTTTCCCATAGACATAAAGCCAAGAAAATAATACAGTCACAAATAAAAGAAATAAGTTGAGAAGCTATTTGATTAATTAATCCAAGCCAAATATGGCTAGCTATTCACAAAACATAACATGTACCTATAAAATTCTCAGTGTTTGGCATAAATAAAAAGTCCACAACTACCAAACGAAACTAGTGTAAGTATCCACCCAGTACTTATCATAATGCAACATCTATTTAAAGTAGTAGAGGAGTAAAAGGTTAGAGAGTTTCCAAATCAAACTGATGGAGGGGAGACCAATATGAGATGTTTGATTGGCATGCGAGGCAAGATTGCTCATACTTCAAAGAACATGCTTATGTTACTTGTTGTTATAAAGATAATGAGGATACACAAGATTCTTCTTATTGCAAAAGTGTATCATAATTGTCCCTAAACTCCTCAGTAAGCTTTTGGTACATCTCCTGTAATGCTTTTATCTTTTCTTTCTTAACCATCAATGACTCAATTTTTACATCCTCAATTTTATAAGTTCATATAAAACTATACCACTCCTTTCCACTTTTTTTTTTTTTTTTTCTCTTAAGGCACTTACATTATCGAACGTGTTATTTTTAGTCTTAATTTCTTTAAGCTTTTTGGATGACTAAATGATGAAACATGTGCGTGATCAAGAGTCTAAAAGGAAAAGTTAGCTTTAAATAAAGCCTCAAGTGATGAACTCCTAAGACTTATGGATAAATATCAGAGCAAAAAAAAAAAAAAAAGGTACACTATGATGTACTAAGAAAGTTTCTTAGAGTATGTTTGGCAGCCTCAACATCTACTACTAGTAGTGCATTAAAAGTAGTGATTGAGGAAGTCTCTAAAAAACTCATATCTAGCTGATAAAAAAGAATAAGTATGCTAGATTGCATGGTTAACAAGGCCTTCCTAGAGATAGTATTTTGAAATACACAAGTATGGTTATTGTACAAATATTAAGCGGTGCACATCTTGTTATTTATGCAAGGTAATTATTCTATCCTATGAAGTGTTATTGAGGATGAGGATTTTTAAAGCATGTCTGTTACCCTTAGGCACCAAAAAAGGCGAGGGGGGAGGGGTTTGAATTGGTGTTTAAAAAAAATAAAATGAGGATAAAGAAGAGTAGAAAAGAAGCATAAGATTTATAGTGGTTCGGGTATAATCAACCCTACATCCACTCCCCAATTCTCTGCAATTGGGTGTTTCACTTACTTAAAATGGTGTTTCCAAGCTCACACCTAACTTTTACACTTTGTGTTTTCAAGGCTTACATACCAACCTTTCTTACAAGTGTTTTCTAAGGCTAACACTAAAACCTTTTTCTAGTGTTTTTACAAGCTCACACTGAAACCTATTACAATTGGTGTTTACGCTCACACCAAACAATCACTTAAAGAATAGAAAGAATGAGTAGCAAAATTGCAAGAATTTTGTTACAAGTTAATGAATTCTCTTGCATTTACATTTGTTTGGTGGAGTATTTATAGCCTATACCCATCAAAGAGACGTTACACTATAAAGCTCATTAAATCTCTGAATCATGCTAGACAGATTCTACATTAATTGCTTGATAGGTGAGAGTTGCGATCGCTACTGATGATTCATGGTCGCGACATTCCAATTTCCATACGTGAGCAAAAAATTACGATGGAAAATCTCGTTTGCGTCTAATGACTAGTCTATGTGTCATCTCCTTATTAGTCTATCAGGAAAATATAGTCATTGCTTTTTAACTGCCCACAAAAGTCGCTGTCGTGATATTTCCTTATATAGGTCGCGACCTAAGATGCAAATTCTTATGTTTGAAAGATAATCTTCATCTTCATAAATCGCAGTCGCTGCCCAAAATGTCGCCCTCTCGAATTTTGTTCTTTAACAGATATCTGGGACACTTAGCATGTTGTGGTTGTGGACTTGGTTCCCTTCTTAGTCACTATGAAATTCGCGGTTGCAAGTGAGACACGACACCGACCGCGAATTTGTCTGTGACTTTGACACTCCTATCTTTGGATGAATCGTCGTAAAGGTGATACCCATAAATTCATCTGGCCTAGTTTCACCCTGTTCTTGAGCTATGTTGTGGTCACGAATTATAAGTTGCTAATCACGAATTTGGATGAACTTTGCCTTCTTGAAGATTATGAACTCCATCCAACTTCCACTTGAAAATCTAACTTAATTCTGCAAAACAATACTCAATTGAAACATTATGATTGATCAATCTCCTTTGTCAAGATCAAAAAGAGGTCTAAGACTTAGGATTAACAATCCTAGTCCAACAATGCCTGTGAAATAGTGGTAGAGAAATAATGTAAGATAGATTTTGATGCATTAGTGTTGCTTAAGCCAAGACATTATGATGGAACAAGCTCGTTGTTGTCATTAGGCACTTATAAATCAGAAATATGGTCAGGATGTGTGATCATCAGAAGAGTCATGTGTGACCTAATGTAAATCATCCTTAGCTAAAATATTCCCTTAGTCAAATTCTATGCTCTTATTAGATCTATTAGTCAACTCTAGCATTCGTGAGGAATCATTAAATTGAGGAATGGAATGAGATATTATTATAGTCTACTAAACTTTGTAATTCTAGTAGGCCTCATTATAAGCTTACTCTTCGAGGCTTATGGAGCTTTAAGAGCTACCTTTGGTGTAGAGTTAGAGATTTTAGGCCTTTTGAGAAGCATAACAAATGAAGAAGAGGAATGCCTTACAAATAAGTTAAAGATAAATCTAGGAATTAGAAACTAGTAAATACGTAAATAAAGGAAAGGATTATACCTAGTGTCAGGCTAGAAGGGATCAATTCTCCATAGCGGTGATGTTGCCACTATCTATAAAAATTGTTATTGTCTACTTTATAGATTTATACTAGAGGATTGATTAAGTTAATTAATTTCTAAATAGACTGTACTTAGTTTACAAATGCTTTTTGGATGAATGGATGATATGGCAAATCTGGCATGACCTAAGCAAGACAAAATTGTCTAAGTAATAAGCATGGTAGATGAAGTATTAGACAAGCTAATGTAAATTTGGAGAAGATGGAGTGGATATAACAACCTTCTACAATAGGATTTCTATAAGTAACAAAGGAAAAGCAAGGCATCTTTAGCCTCCTCACCAATAGATGAGAGTCATTATCAGTAAGTAATCAAGATGGTGTATCCATTTTTGTCATTCTTAAAAAAAATTGACAAATCACTCTTTTAATCTAAGAAAGAAGTGGAGAATGTCATCATGATGCATCTCTATGACTAATCCTAATACCTGGTCTCTTAAGGAAATCTTAGAATTGAACTCATCATAGCCAACCAACTTAAGGAAGTAGTCAAATAGCTAAAGATATACTATCCATAAGCCACCATCAACCTTATTGAATGGACACTCTTCAACATATTTATCATTGTTTAGGTACAAAGAGCTTAAAAGCATGACCTAAGGTAAAAATTTCTACCTATAGCTAGTGCCTAGGCAAATGAAGGTAATATATAATTGGTTTCCCTGCTATTGGAAAAATATGTATATGTATATCAACACCCAAAGGAATTCAACATGCTAATTTAATAATGGTATGAAGGTGAAGTTACATCTTTGATTTATAAGGCCTTGGTATGAGGACTGAGTAGTATAAGAGGTAGAGACAACTAGAAATAGAGAAACACTATCATTAATCAAACAAGTAGCTCTTTTCCTTTGATAGGAATATTGATAGAAATATAATGTTGTTTTAAGTCATAGATATAGGACAAGGGGGAAGATAAAAGAGTTAAGAGTTAAGATTCCTATACCAAAATTTCAAAGATGCACTCAATAAAGGACACTTGAGAGGTACACTTTTTTTTTTTCACTTATCTCAACCAATCTTAAGATATCCAAACTCTATCACATGTTGTTGAAGTGAGGAGAAAGCCTATCAACCCATTTTCTCTATACATTAGATGATTGTGGCTAAGATTTGAGTTGACCAAGTGAAAGAAAAGGCTTAAGCTTTTTACTTATCAAGTGCTCCTCAAAAGAAGATAGGATTGAAGGTAGGGAAGTAGTGTGCTAATGGAGATAAATATTGGCCTATCATATGTATTAGGCTAAGGAAGGCCTTGAATAAAGAAAACATAAAGATTAAGGAGGATTCAAGATGTGCATATATTTTAATATGGTAGATTAGAAGAAGAAAGACAATTACTTAAAGATAGATGGTGTTTGTATATTAAGGAAAATGTCAATAATTGAATCATTGGATACCTGCAAGTGAATGGTTTTTTGTTAAAGAAGTTCTTCTCAGAATAAATTTGTTAGAAAAATACTTGAGAATTTTGGGATTATTTGTTTATAGTAACTAAGTTTGGAAGGTTGAAGTTGAGGTAATCCTAAAATGCAAGGTTGAGGAGTCAGAACAAGTGTTTACACAATTTAAGAAGCATTTTTAAGAGGTTGGAATTTACCACATCTACTAAAGTAATAGTAGATCGATCATCTAGTGTGGAGATGCTGGAAGAAATCATAATAGGTGCATTACTCATCAATCTATAGAAGAAAGAGCAAATAATATTCTGGTATGATTTCTCAAATTTATTGCATAATATTTACAGTTCATATAACATTTCTCAACTTTTCAAGTATAAAATTATAAAAGCATTTAATTATTTGATATTTAGACAAGTTTGATAAAATTATTCAATTACTTGCGTTTTTTTTTCAAGTTTGCAAATTTTCATCCAAAGAAAATCATTCTTGCAAATTTTCATAAAATCCTCAGGCCGAACACCCTAATGTTATTCTTGGCTCATAGCCTGACATGAACTCTATAATTTCCTTCATTCATAAATACAATCATTTTCATACCTAAAAAAGCACACAAATTGAAATGCACAAACGTAGTCTTTTTCAAAGCTAAGGTGTTTTTGGGTGTGCAGGTACATTAAATATTTTGTTCAAAATTATATAGTTTCATGCTAAAATCATGATGCTTATTTTTATCAAGTTCCAAATTCTGTTTAGATCATTGCCAAAAATTGCATTTTATCTTCAGAGTTAATTAATTATTTGATTGCTGAAATTAATTGATTAATTATTTCCATTAGTAAATTTCAAGTTCCGTCAAGAAAAATCTTTCTTGAACAAAGCAATCTTTTTACAAATTTCTCAAACCAATTAACTCACTATTAATCTTGTCAAAATTTTCTTCTTATAAATTTCCATCAAAATTCAATGTTATTAGCCAAGAATGATTTTTAAGTTAAATTTCATCCCTTAAGTTAATTTTTGTAAGCATATTTCAAAAACACATGTTCGAATAAAATTTAAGTTTTTTGCTGCAATTAAACTATTTAAATTCAGACTAAAACATCTAGATAACATATTCTCCAATTCATTTCTCATATTTTTCATACAATTCATATTCAAACAAGTCAAATTTGTGGATTAAGTTAATTTGGCAAAAAAAAAAATAAAAATAAAAATTTCAAGCTAAAAACTCACCCGTCAAACTACAATATGTTTTTGAATAATTTTCAAACACATCATTTTATCAAATTTCTTTCTAAATTATCAAAATCACTTATCCATCCATTTTTTATTATTCAAAAGTTGTATTCAATTTAATTATGGCCAAAATTATATAATTTTAGGCTAAATTATCAAATTTACTTTTATAATAGTTAAAATTCATCAAATTGATCAATAATTCTACGATGTTGTCTTTCAAATTCATCAAAAATTCTACCAAATCCATGAATTCTACCAAAAGTGGTATACATTTTAATTAAACAATTCTATAACAAAATTCATCTAAAATAACATTCTTATCAAGAAATTAGTAAAAAATTAGAGTAATTTTTTTTAAAAAAAACTCGAATTCTTAACGAAAAGCTTGTTGGAGGAAGAAGATGATGATGGAGGTGGGGAAAGGTGGCTGGTTAACAAAAATGGAGAACTAACAGAGGAAGACACTAGTGGACGATCGTGGTTAGCGACTTAAGCAGTGAATGGCAACCACCATGTGGTGGCTGTGAGGCATGAGAAATACACGTTTTTTTTGCACATGTAGACCAGCCCATGTGTGGTTGGCAGCAATAGCAACTGCCCTAGTAAGGTTTGGCTAGCAATGAGCCTTGGACGATAGAGAAATCTTCTATGGCTAGTGTTTAGTGGTGTTTATGGTAGTTTTTAGGAGAGTTAATGTGAGCAAGATGGAGTGTTTTTAGAGGTTCTTTGGTGGAGAATGGAGGAAGAATGTGTTTGTGTATTTTTAAAATTATTGTGAGGAATTTGTGTATTTGGATTTTTGTATGGAGAATTTGGTAGGTGAAAATTCTCAAAAAAAAGTATGAATTGGGTTTTTTAGCACTTTAAATTTTAAAAAGGGTTGGGATTTGAATTAACATTTTGAAAATTTGTTAATTAGGTTTGGATTTATCAAAGATGAGAGATTTTTAGTTGAGTTTGGAAATCCAAATTATTCAAATGAAAAATTAGGATTTTGCTTCCTTAATTTTTTTCTCCCTCACAGGGCATTGTGAAGCATTGGCAAAAGCCTTCCAATATGCGGGTGAAGTGCAAAATAGATGCAACTCTTTTTAGGTATGATATGAGAAGGCGTTAGGTATTATGCTCATAGATAGTCAAGGCAAGTTCATCAGGGCGAGAACTTCAGTTAGTGAACATGTGAACCAATGTGTCTTATTGGCAGAAACTTTGACTATGAATGAAGTGCTAATGTGGATCAAAGAGATGAAGCTTCAATGCACAAAGGTGGAGACAAATGCTCTTGGTGTTGTTTTAGCCATCTGACATGCAAGGGAGGATAATTATATTTTTAAGCTTATTATTAAAGATTGTTTATCAATTCTGAATGAGATTAATCAATGTAAAATCCCATATGTTTGTCAATCAGTGAACCATGTAGTCTATTCCTTAGTAAGGGCTGTTGATTCTAAGTCTATTAGAGAGTGGGCGTCTACCCCTCAGTTTATCCTTCATGTTTTGGGACATGATCTGTAATAAAATTTCTTTTACAACTTCAAAAAAAATTTCCTCCTCCTTTTCTCTCCCCCACCTATCTAACTTTGAATGTTTAATTTTATACTGTATTTTATTTTTTAAAACCCAAAGTTTATTTATTAAGTATTCATATCTATTCAAATTCACTACAGACCGAATTATATGTGGGAAATTATTTACACTTAAAAATTTTTTTGGTTTGAGTTGATATAAATTATGTTGTCCAATTCTAAAGCCCATTTTATTTACCCCAAATTCATAATCCATTTTTGTGATCAATGACCCATGGAGTTAAATCAATCTGTTGATAGATGTTAATAAGGTTTTGGAGAGTAACATTTTATAAATATATTTATGTGGAGTAGGTAGCAAGTATGGTAGTTGATGTGTAAAGTGCAGGCAAAGAAAGAAGCATGTACAGATGGAAGGTTTTGGAATACGTGATTACCAACTTATGGAGTACTCACTAAGTTTAAGGAATTTGTAAATAAAGTAGCTAGCTTCAATAACCAGTACAATAATCAAATCAAGATAACAATAAAATCAAATAAAAAATAATCCAAATCTACATACAAATCAATTGTCAATTTATCAATTAGCTTTCAAAATCATTTGCTTTGTTTAGTTACAGTAGTCATTTAGCCTTCAAGTTTTCAACTTACAATTATTCCCTTAGCTTACAAATACCTTTTAGCTTGTAATTACTCATTTAACACCCAAATCTTTAGCCTTTATGTTCATCATTTTGGTTCCTTAGTTTTATTATTTATTTTTCAAATCCTCAACTTATTTACTATTATCACTTTCTTTTACCTCATTTAATTAGCATCATTTTCTTGAGATTTAGTGAACATTTATTAGTGGAGCTAAGAATCCAAGATAATCTAGACCTTTTTATTGCCCGTACAATCTTTTGATTATAGGTCAAAGTGTATCTCTTACATTCATATACATTAATTAAGGTTTATGCCTCTAGTACACTCTAGATCACATGTGAAATGGCCAAATTTGGTGCAAACACATTCATTATATATGTTTCATCTCTGATAGAAAAGCTCATAAATCTCTACGAGCATTTACATTCCAATTGGATTACAGTTAGAGAATTTTGCTCAGATAATGAGTATGTAACTTTGTTTGCTTCTCTCCTAATTATTATGAAACAGATTCCATTTTGATTTATTGTCATGGGTGAATATCTTTCATAATTGTTTTAATCTCCCAAAGAATGGTAAAGAAAGACGCATCAAATTTTGCCTCAAATTCCCATTTGTTTGCGAGGAACCATTTTCTAGTGCCATCAATCTTTTCTGATCCGAATTGAAGAGATTAAGAAATGCTATGTTGAGAACATGCAGTGAAGTCATGCCATTCTCTATAGGATGTGTTGCAGTTCTTATGGGCTAAACTTCTTTGGTGTTGAAGAACAAATTATTTTTAGCCATCCATATATTCCCCATTTTAATCCAGGCTCATTATCTCTCTTCTAATCGTACTCCAATAATATTCAAAATCAGAGCCTTTCATAATTTCTATTTCCATGTTCTAGTCAATTAAGAACTATTGTGTTGAATATATTTATAGGATCAAAGTTGTGAATGAAATACAACAAATTGAATTGAAAATAATTGAGAAAGTAAAATTGAAGAAAAGTTGAACACAAAATTTTACATGAAAAATCCCAAATAAATTAGGTGAATACCACGGGCAAGAATAGAAGAATTTTTTTTTTCTTGTTCAGTTAAATTGTAAACCATTAGTCTTTCACATGAGGATAGTAAAATAGTAAGTATTCCACTATTTCTTGCTCATTCTCACACTTTTTTGTAACATCTTATTTACTCTATTGAGACCCATTTGTTTAAAAAATATATTTTATATTTTCTAATATTTTATATGTTTAAAAAATTGATTAACAAAAAATATTTTTTAAATAATGAAAATTAATCTATTTTTAGATTTCATTTTCTTTAATGAAGAATAAGTTGTTCATAGAAAATATTTTCTAACAAATTTTGTAAAGAAAAATACTTTTCAAGAAGATAATTTTCTAGTGTTTGTAATAAATTAGAAAAAATATTAATTTTCTTTTGATTGATAATATTATAATAAAATATAGATTGTGAATCTATTATATTTATACTACTCATTATTCAATATAAAAAATACATTAAAAATAAAAATTATATGAGTCTCATCAATTATCAATGATAGCCACCAATTGACCATGAACATTAATGATCTAGGATAACCAGTGATGGTAAATACACTAATAAGCATGAATTATATTTTTTATTTTGATGAGTTTTTTAATTCAAAAATAACTTTCTATTTTGAGAAGAGAAAAATGACTTAGTTTTTCATTAATTATATATATATATATATATATATATATATATATATATATATATCAACTTTCATGAGTGTGCCAAATAACAAAAATATGAATAATTTTTTTCAGAAAAATAATTCCTTTAAAAAGAGTGTTAAAAGAAAGTCAATTTTTTAAAAAATTTGAAAAGCTTATTCAAACAAAAATAAATCATATAAAGTCATACTTATTAATGTACTTATTATTATAAGTCATTATTGACCACCGATATCCAATGTTAATTGGTGGCGATCATAGGCAATTAGAAGAGTCAACTTAATTTTTTTTATTTTTAATGTATTTTTCTCATGTTGAATAATAAATATTATAAATATGTGTTTGTAGTCTAACTTTATTATAACATTAAGAATTAAAGAAAATCAATATTTTAAATTTATTTTAAACACTAGAAAATATCTTTTTAATGAATATTTTCTTCAAAAAATAATTTTTTTGTAAAAAAGATTCTATAGACATGTTATTCTCTACAAAATAAATGGAGCCTCATTTTTAAGATGTCAATTGATGTCTCGATGGAAGGTATAGATGGTAAAGTACTGATATGCAACAGATGACACACTGGTAGTGAATATAGGACTGAGTTACGATGGTTGATAATTGGACAATTACTGATGTTTTAGCATATTCTAACATATGTCAATATTTTAGCAAATTTTATGGTCCTAAAAGAGTCATGTGTTGGCCATATGGAAAAAGGACAAGTGTCCTCTTTCTTTATTAACCTACAACCATAAGAGTCCTATTTACATATTAATTGAAGATGGATGAAATGGTCTTTAATATTAAACAAAACACAATATTTTATTGCTCCATTGGTTTGGATTTAGTTTAGCTTTACTTTATTATTTATCATTATGCTTTCAAATGTTCTTACTCTAATTTTTGGTTTAATATATGGTTTTTGTTGAATTTTAGTCGTAGACATCAACCCTTTGCTTTTATGAAAATCTTTTTTTTTTTTTTTTTCACCTTTCAATCTTTCTATCCTTGGTTTATTCCATATTTCAATGTAAAGCTTCAAGTTTACCTAATTGGCTTGAGATTTCTTTAATCTATTACTATTCTATGGTGGTCATTACCATTTGTAGCCCTCTTGAGTTTATTTAGATTCAAATCTCACCATTTGATATATTAATTAGCAGTTATTCATGTTTGAACTCTTTTCTTATTATGGCCATTATGTCCTTTTATACTTTCAGCTTACCTACAATAGTTTAACTTTAATTAGCACTTGGGTTAGAACTACATTTTGGTTATTTGTATTATTGTTTTGGCCTGGAGAATGATTTTATCTATTTCTATTATGATCTTGATAGTTAAAAGCCAATTTACATTGACAATGCCTACGAATTTATGCTTTTTACTGTTGTTAACATTCTTTGCCTTGTATTCCTAAACATTTCAGCATTTGGTAGAGATAAATTGATACTTGGATTGTTTATGTTAATTTACCTAGATTTCGTGCTAATAAATAGATTAACTTGTGTGAATCGCTACCTAAACTCTCACCAAATTATAAATATTATGAAATGCTTCCTTTTAGAATTTTTTTTTTTTGTTTTTATGTTGAGCCAAGGTTTAATTTGTCGACAGTAGGGAAAAAAAGGGAAACATTCTTTAACACAGTTAATGAGAAATTGGTGCAAGTGACCACAACACAACATCTCTCACAACTTTGCAAGATATAAAGTTGCTTATTCTTGGATCTCATGAATCTAACTTCTACATTACTACCGAAGGTACCATTCATATCATCTATTCATCCTAATGAAATTATAATTTTTTATTTTAAAGATTTTCATGCACATTATTTTATTACTTATTTGGTTGCATAAATCACCCAGAATAATAGGTGTGATACTGCTTATATGTTAAGAGTTTACCCTCTTACTGCCCCTACTAACACTCATTATCATTAGGTGTTACTATCTCAACATCTCCCACAATGCTCGTATATATGCAAATATGGTTACCCTTTTTATCGCTATAGGTTTTCTATCCACACTTGATAGTTTTACAGCTTTTAATGATACTAATGTCTGTAATCCTACATATTGTTATTCAAAAGGTTGTGACGTAAATGAAAAACAAGGTACTAAGGTGGATATTGAAGAATCCTAAATTAACTATTGATTCAAAATCTATCAATAAATAAAAGATACTAGTGTAGAGCTCAAGGCTTCTAAATCGGCTAATGATTTAAAATCTATCAATGAAGACATGAAAGGCATTGATATAGACCTCAAAGATTGTAAAATTGCTAATTATTTAGAATTAATTAATGCAGACATAGAAGCTACTAATGTAGATGAATCAATAAATGGCAGTGTCCATTTCCCAATAAATTATGATGAAGGAACATCGTGATAATACTATCCCAAAAAGCCTTAAAAGTGATTGAATATGGCTATTATAAATTTTTGCATAATTTAAAGTTAAAGATTCAATTCGATAAATTTAAGAAATTAAGAGGAGGTAATGCATAAAGATTTTAAGAGTTTCAATGAAAAAAAAAAAAAACCTTACATATGTCCTCTCCTCTAGTATCTTGCCAAGAAAATTCCACTAAATTAAATTGCTTACAATATAACCTAAAACCTTTATAACCTAGTTCTACCCAAACTAATAAGTTTTCTAGCACTTGTCAAGTCATTCTCCTTATAATTTCAAAGTCCTATATTAAGCCTGGACACATTTAAAGATTGTTAAACCAGCCTAAGTGATGTTCTTCGCATTCTAAGAAATACTCAAGCTTTATCATGTTCCCGAAGTAAAGACTCACAACTCCTAAAATGTCTCCCCTTAACAAGTATTTAACTTGCTAATGGTCACAAGTATATGAATCATACAAGTAATAATAGTGCATACTAAGTGTGAATAACATCCCATAAATACAAGAGTAAATAAGTATTGAAATATTATTGTTCTATTTTTATTAGAAAAATAATCAATTGGTATCTTAACTAACAACTACAATTGCAATGAAAATAAATAAACCTAAATAACAATGGCAAAAAGAAAAAAGCAATGAAAAAGAAAACCTTATATTAATCAACCTAGGACACTTCAAAACCTTATATTAATCAACCTAGGACACTTGACCTCATTAATTGAAATTTATGAAATCTTTACGCTCTTAATAACGTGTTAGATTATGCATTGTAACTATCGATTGTCTCTATAGTGTTTAAGTCCTCTCTCTTGAGTGGTCACTCAACTTTACAATTTTATTTTATAAAACCATTTCTTAATGTGAACTATAAACAAAATCATTCATTTAGATTTGGCAATCCTTTAATCATAGCAATAGATTAAGTAGGTATCTTTACTTGATAATTGACCTAAAGATATTGATTATAGGTCTATTTTAATTTACAATCTCTCGATCCATAAATAAGACACAAATCATGCAATTGATGGCCAATGAATTGCAGACATGAGGTTAAAAAATCATTCACTTGCAAAAGAACAAAATCCCAACACTATTACTAAAATCATAAATCATTCAATCTCTTTCATGACTACATCAAGATCCTAGATAAAATATCTAGCTAACATACTAGCAAAATAAATCAAAACCAATTGCAAAAGCATCATCTTGAATAAGGAAATGATAAACAAAGAGAAGGAAATAGAATTCTCTAAACTAGCTTGATGGTTGATAAATCTCCTCCTCATTTTCTTCCTTTCTCAAGTGATCTCTTGAAATCTTTAATAAGATCTTGAATTAAGGCCTTATTTCACTTGTTTTCTTCTTTTAAAATAGCTTCTTTCGACTGCTCAAAAGGTTTGCCCTCCTAGAAAAATCCAAAGTTTTCCCTATTATACTCCTCTAAAATAACTAAAACATAGGCTAAAATATAGGAGACAGATAGTATCACGAGCTATGACACATGTTGTAACCGGGATGGAAAATGAAGGCTCTTAGTATCGAACTTGTGACTTCTATCATGGGCATGACATATTGTAATTGCTCTTTACTCATACAAAATTTTTTCTTAGTCTCTAAAATTGTTTATCTTGCCTGTTTTGCTATAATTTTGCTCTAAAACTTCTTAAACACTTACTAAACATCTGAATGTAGAAAATAACATAAATGAACTCAAAATAACTTAATTTCATTATAGAATCACATCAAATTAAGCTAAAAAATTACTCAAATACTATGAATAAATTAAGCTTAACACTATACTTAATCCAAATGTAAAATCTAATAATCTTGAATGAATGAGATTAAAAATAAAGTGCTTAAAAGACTTATAAACTTGAATGAAAGGGTTGGTAACCTTTAGGACGTTAAATGGAATGTCCTTATATAGTCCAAGCTCTAAAAACTTGCTAGTATACATATAGTACTTTATCTTAGTAGAATTCTTGCAATTTAAACATTATTCAATCTTAGTAGAATTCTTGCAATTTAAACATTATTCAATCTTAATAGAATTCTTGCAATTTAAACATTATTCCCCTTCAACAGGCATTGGCATATAAACCACGAGTATTGAAATCATAATAGCTAATAATTGCCTTCATATGGTCATTGATCCTATCCATGGTCATGCTTATAAATAACACTAGTTCTTCCACAATCATTGAATTTCCAATTGCCTCATAATACTTTTTAATAAGTTGTTAGAGTTGTCAATAGGCTTCTTTCTCAATAGTCATTAAAATACCATTGCGATCATTATTTACTTTTTAATAAGCGTAAGCAATCTTCAACAAGATTTAAGTTTGATTTAATAGTCAAAGACTTTATGGCCTTATCTATAAGGATTTTTCAATAGGCCATTGCTCAATGTCAACTATCATTAGTAAGTTCGACGTTGTTGGACATTTCCATGGGCATTGAGTTCCTTTACTCATTTAGGCAAGTTAGTTAGGGTACTTCCTAAAGACTTTTTCAAAAGGTCATTTTCTATATTCCATGATTTAGCAATTCAATGAGCATTGAATGGAATTTCATGATAATAGAATTGTTTGTTCAAACTTTTCTTCACTTTTTCCTTAAGTTTACACATGTAATTTCTTTGGCCTCTTGAATATTTGAAAATTTAAGTATAATGACATTCTTTTAACTTCTTTGTAAGCACTTGTAAATCTTGAGGTGGATGCACTTTTTGAATTCAAATTATAATGGAATTGAGGGACTTACTTTTAACATGTGAAATGCTTGTATAACAATTAGAATACTTAACCATTATTTGTTATCATAAAAATAAGAATTGGAACTCTGAGGCTCAATAATCTTCCTTTTTTTCGATAATGATAAACATATGGTCATTAAGAATCCACTAATATAAATTATTAGAGAAAAATGAAATTTAAAATTTTAACCAATTCCTATCCTATAGTTTATCATTGATGCATAACAATGATTAAAACCCTAACAATGAATTTTTTTTATTACAACAATCTATGATTACACAAGAAGTAAAAACAATCTTCAACTTAGAGGGTTGTCCTAAACCATAGCCATTCTTAAACTAATTTTGACCTCGACCTTTAACAGTAACCTCACAAGAGTTGAAAGGAAATCTCTTAAATAGATTTAATATAAAGGGTTGCAAAATAGCTAGAAGTCATAAAGAGAGAAATAAAGGCCTTTTAGGTTGAATGTATAAGAAGAGAGAGGTGTTATCTTTCTCTAAGAATAACATCATTATTGTTATCATTTGTCACTTTATATGGTCGACCTTTCATATTTCTAATATAGGAAGCCACTTAAACTAATCCTATTAGGATAAGTTAAGCCTTTTAAGATTAAACTCCTAAACTTTTTTAGAAGTTATAATTAAATCCTAAATATTCTAATGAATGACAATAAAAAAATTACTTAAATCTCATTTTAATTCATCTTTCTTATTCTTTGGATAGAGACTTACAACCTTTAAAGTCTCTTTTTATAAGTTTTTAACTTGTTAATGTTTGAAAGTATATGGGTCAAACAAGTATTAATAGTGCACTAAGAGAACGAGTATCATCCTACTCAAATTGTGTGTAAACAATAAAATATGATGATTTTATTTTTATCTAGAAAATAATTAAATGATGTTTGGGCTAACAATTGACAATGACTTAAAGATTAATAAAACAAAGTAAACTACAACAAAAAAATAAAAGAACTTATAAAGAAAACATTGTATAAATTAATCTAGGGTAATTGGTTTCATTAATGAAATTTCATGATGCTTTACTTCTCTAATGAAAAGTTGGATTATGCATTACAATTATTAGTTTGCTCTATAATGTTTATATCCTCTCTTGAGTATCCTCTTTCGAGTAGTTACTCAAACTTTACAATTCCATTTCATATGAATATTTCTCAATATGAATCAAAAAAATAGAATTACTCATTTAGATCTAGCAATCCCTAATGGTAGCAATAGGTTAAGTGGTTATCTCTACTTGTCAACTAACCTAAAGGGAATGATTTTAGGTCTATTTCAATTGATAATCTCACTTTTAGGTCTATTTCAATTTACAATCTCTCAATCTCTGAATGAAACACAAATCATACAATTGGTTGTCAGACAACTACATGCATTAGTGCAAAGTCATTAACTTAGAAAAGATTTGTCATAGAATCATAAATCATTCAATCCCTTCCATAGCTATATTAAAACTCTAGATAATAAATCTAGCCTAACATATTCCTAAATCAATCCAAATTAAATTGTTTAAGCATCATCTTGAAGAAAAAAGAAATAAGAAGAAAAAGGAAATGAAATTCTCTAAATAAAGCTAATGGTTGATGAAGATCTCATTTTCCTTCTTTTTCTTTTGAATTGTTGGAAAATATCTTGAATTAAATTCTCTTTCTCCTATTTTCTTCTACAAAACCCTTTTAAAAATCCTCCTAAAAGTCCCTTTTGAGTTCTCCAAAAAGTACCACTCCAGTCTTTTTTAGAAACACTATATGGTTCCCTTTTATACCTTTTCAAAATAGCTATAATGTAGGGTAAAAAGTAGGCTACAAATTGGTTAGGTTGCACACTGCAACACCTATTGCGGGTGCGATAGCAAACATCTCTTTGTGGCATCATAGGTTGCGATGTCTATCATAGGCATAATAGCTCTTTCATTCCTTACTAACCTAAAAATTCTACTTGGCCCTTAAAGTTGCTTTCTTAGTCTATTTTGTTTGAAAACTCTTCTATTACCTAACAAACATTTAGAAATGGGAAATAACATAAACTAATTCAAAATGGCAAAATGGATTTATTTAATATATAAATACATCAAATTAAGCTTAAAACTTACTAAAATACTATGAACTGATCAAGCCTAACAAATTCCTTCACACTTGAATTGTTACTTGTCCTCAAGTAACGAAGAACTTGTTTAGACAAAATTTTTTGTAAATTTTACAAAGAAATAGAACTTTGCTTTACTTTGCAATGTTGATCACTTAAGTACTACAAAGGTATACCAATCAAGCATTTCTTTAAAAAAAATGAATCAGAGTTATCTTGCTACCTTAAAAAGGCAATTCATTTATTCATAGAAAACTAAAAATAATAAGGCAACACTTTACATGCATATTATAACATCCACTCTAACTATGTCATCAAATAGTATAATCACAAAAGGATAATGTTGAATCACCATCATCTTTACCAATTGATAATGAGAAGATTAATTTTAAGTACAAGAGATTATTAGTATTCACATTATATTAAACATATAACTTTTCACTTCCACTTTTTTCCTTTTTTTTTTCTTTCCCAAATAGTTTATATGTCTTTAGATGTAAATACGAATATGGGTATTAATGCATCTAGTTACTAAACATACAACTTAACTTGAAATGCTCTACATACTCTTATTTTTTATTATTATTTTACATGAATCGACATTGGTCATAAAGATCCCCAATTACTAAGCATCCAAAAATAGTAAAGTATATAATATTTATTGTAATCATAGCTAAATCATATCTCAACAAAGAATAGCAATATTAATTAATAAAGTATAGTAGTAATTCCTACTTCAATTAAGCTTTTTACATATATGATTGCTTTTATCCATAAATAGCTAAATGACTTATTCCAACATATATGTAAAGTATCGCCTTATTAGGTTTAAACTTTTCTAAAATCATAAGTTATACACTACAACTTAACAACTTAACTCAAAATTCATTTATCTCAATTATATCCAAAGAATGGCATAATAACATTTTATAGTTAAACTTATAGTGATCATAAAGTAAAACCAAACAAAGTAATAAATGGTGTAAAAATTGCAAAAAAAAAAAAAAAAAGGTCTAGTTAGCCTAATGTATAGGTCTGAATATAATTCTCCCCCTTACACTTAAATATGCATATCCTCAATAACATGCATCTTTGATTTAAAAAGATAAAAGGTGATATGAAAGAAATACTCCCTTTTCATCATGGTGGAAGGTTGGTCTCATTTGAAATCTTCAACAGATGATTTGCCTACACTTGCAATTATAGTACTAAAGAGCAAAAATCAAGCATACAATATAACATTGAAAGATAAAGGAAACATCCAATATACTTAAAAAAAAAGATAACTACATGAACATGAAAAATTAATACATAGTCCTACTAAAAATAGAGTGCCACGTTACTACATTATTGCCAAATCAAACCAAACCAAACAAAAGAAAATAATATAAATTTTGTGAAAGGATTTGCACCTTACATCTTAAAGCATTATAAAAATAAAATACATCTGAGGCCATAGTTCAAAATCAAGGAGAAGCTAGGGGTGATGGCAATTGAATGTTGGCATGCTCCTAATATATATACTATTTGTAGTCTTAATGCCATTGCATTATTTTGATCTTAACTAGTCTCCCATACATTGTATTGATTCAATGAAGTACTTGTTATCATGGTGCATTTATCTCCTCCCATGCTTGCTTGTCCTCCATGTGGTCTAGGAGGAGGCCTAAGAGCTCCACCATTATGCTTATCATCATACTCTTCTTCACTCTTCTCAACCACTGAAAAGTTCTCCCGAGGAGGCGCCCTACTTCCACTTGCTTCCCCTCTTATTTCCTTTGGTTTAGTCAACCTTGGCTCACCTAGACTTGTTGTCAATATGTCCATCCTCCTTAGGGTGATTATTTCAAAGCTCCTCATGCTAGGTAATGCCTCTTCCTCGGTTTATAAAGGATCAAAACTGACCAAGTGGATGGCCAAGCCCATGATAATATGCCATAAATTAATTACATGCCTAGGATACTTTACCACATTCATTGAATTCTAAAATAGGTAATAAATGGTAGAGACCTTCACTTTGTATTCAATACACCAAAGAAAAAAAATAAAGAAAGAATAACTCCTATTTTGACACTTCGATGCTCTCTTGCTTTTTAAAGATTGCATGTGACATGAAGCTTTAGAGTAGTATACAACACCTATTTGTTATTGATTTACTAGAGGCTTGGTGGAGGTTGAGGGTGAAAATACCCAAAACAGAGTGCAAAAAAGAGGTAGCATTAAAAGTTTTAGAATAGTCATACATACCACCTTATGGCAACCCAAAGATATTCCTCATTACATTTTGGTTAACCTTATACTCTCCTTTAAATAGCCTAAAAGCTAAAATTGATTCATTAAAATTATCAAAATAGGTGTGGTAAGGAATTTTGAATTTAATCATTCAAAATTCCTATATGGGGTAAAAGTAAATTTAGTCCACCCTAGTCTTCCTAACATCTCTCTTATTTTCCTATTGATATCCAATTAAGCTAAAGTTAGCTCATCCAAAAACTTACATGTTAAATGATTTCTAAAGTTAAGGGAAAGGTACCTCTCATCTTTTACCTCACTATAGATAAGGAAATAAGCTAAGTATCTTGGAGTTATTGCTAGTCATCCTCCCCTCGATATTGGGTTTATCTTCTCCTTCCCCTTAATGATGATAATTATGTTTTTATGACTATTGCTTTGTAGTATTTGATGAGGCAAAGAGATGGAAAAGCAAAAGAGATAAAAGGGCTAGCTAAGTGAGAAAATAGATGAAGAAAAGAAAATGAGAAGAATAAGAACTTTGATGGATGTAAACTTTGAAGATGTGTAAAAAAGATGGATAAAGTAGGGAATTTAAATAGATGATGAAGGGATGTAAATTGACTAGGTTGGTTTAAAATTCAAATTCACCCTTTCCCTTTCAAATTCTCCCCTTAATTTAATTATTCATGGGGCTTGTCATTGCTCACAAAATGTGTCATGGGCATAACAGTCAAGAAAGTTTCTGATATGAACAAGGTTGATTTTTAGATCCATATTCGTATGTAGCACAAATCCCAAGCCTTTAATTCAAAGATCAAATAAGATTAACTCTTAAATCCTAATTAGACTCTATAAAACATGTTTCTAACAACTTGAATTATAAAGATTCAAGAGGTGTTAATCTAAACCATAAATTAACTAGGTAATTTAAGACCTAAAATAACGAGTTTGTGAAATTATTAAGAAATCACTTAATAATCTCATTATGTCCTATTAAGAACTCAAGAAGAGAATTAACACTCACAATCAAATTAGTTAAAAGAAATATTCTTCATTCATTTTCATTGATTGATTAATGGCTAAACACAAAGGGCTATTTATAGCCTTTACCTTAAGAACACTTCCTAAGTAGTCTTTGCAATCTGCCTAATCTATTTAGGAAAAAAGATACTCCTAAGCTAAATAGGAAATAACTAAAAGATACATTAGATATCTTCCCAATTATATAAAAAAGTTTCTTACATAAGTAAATGCAAAAGTTCCTAATTAGTTTAAGAGGAGAATGATATACTAAGATCTTGTCAATCTTGGAAAGATATTTTGACTTGACCTTTTTCGACTTTTCTTCCATATTTGTCGCCCTTCTAGTAGTTTCTCTTTAGGACTTTTATTCTTCCACCAAAAGATGCTTGGAATATTCTTAGAATTGTTTTAGAATATTCTAGAACCTTTTTGAAACCTTGTAGAATCTTCTTGAACACTTTTTTGCAAATTTTCCCCATTTGTAGATTTGGACTTCTTGATTTCATTTTGAGGATCCATATATAAAATGAAAGCACATAAATAACCATTTTGCCCTTATGAAGAAGATTGTCCAAATAAGATAAGTTCAAATATGGTAGTTCCAAATATGACAATTCCAAATATGGTAAGTCCGAATAGGATAAGTTCAAATATGAGATTTCCAAATATGATAGGTTTAATTATGGCAATTCCAAATATGGTAAGTTCAAATATCACAGTTCTAAATATGGCAGATTTTGAATCTTTTGTAATGCCTTCCTCCTTTTGAAGGATATCTCCTTACTAGTCCCTTTTATTCTTTGTAACCTTGAGTTTGCCCATAACTTGGCTCATATCTGGTTCTTATAAGGCGAAAACATTGTCAGCAATTACCTTATTCACGCCTGCAATAATGAGAGCTAGTTCGCTTGATTAGGTTGGTCATATTTGCGATTCTAGTTATGATAATGATAATGTGTGTAACGTCATACCCTCAAAATTGTCATGAGTCGTGACCCTAGTCATAGTTGTGATAGTCCTTTCTTCTTCTTTGTATCACTTTTTGTACTTTCATCACACCTATGACAATGTTCACTTGCTCTTTTCTTTTTCCACTCAAAATTTTTCATCTCTTTGGCAATTTAAAATTAACACATTCTAATCAATACAACAATGATGAAAAATAAGTAATTAGACTTTTATTGATTAAAAATTTTGTACAAAAAGTAAAATAATATCAAAATAAGAAATCAAACTTATAAACTAACACATTCAAATAAGAAAAATTAGTAGCACTTCTTATAACTAAAAGTTCAATTCCCATCCTTTAGGATCAATTTTCTAGCTTAGTTTGCTTCTTAAGCCTACCCTTTTTCTTTATTTGCTTTGGAGGATGACCTCACCCTCTTTTTAATATGGTTTTAGGCATTGGTTCATTCTTCTTCCTCATTTGAAGTTCCTTCAATAACCACTTCTCTTTTAGCTATTATATTCTCCTTCTTCATAGCCATAATTTCGTCTAAAGAAAATGTGTACTCATTTTCTCTTAGAAAGGCTCTATGATGATGCGGCCTATTGAGATGTAAGTGTTTTCTTTAGTGAAGAAGGTACTATAGGTTTTGTAATCCTAAGTGGTGGTGGTTCAGATTGAGTAGGTTCTTTTTTTTATCTTAGGTTGATTGGTGTCCATCTCTTATCTGCAATTTATTACTCAAGGCTTACAATTATAGCATAATCTATAAGTAAACTATATATAGGAAGAGATTTATTAATCCTCATCCTACTTGGAATTGAAAATATAAGTCCTAGTGGGTCTTAGAGTTCTAAAACTCTTAATCCTAATCCTATTTAGAATAGTAAATACTAAAACAAGAATCTACCAAACTTAGCCTAAATTATTATTTTAATATGGAAAGGATTTTAAGAAAATTTTAGTAATTCTTAATAGCATTTTTAATGTAAAATCTAAACAAGTAGTAACTAATCATTTCCAATATCAAAATATAGCTATTAATATTAAATGAAATAGTTATAACCATGCTAGAATTTTTCTTAACTTGAATTATTTTGATCATCTTCATCTTCCTTCCTTCTCTTCTGTAGCAATCCTAATTAAAAACATAAAACTTTATTCCAAAATTAAACAATGAGCATTAATAAATCAACTAAAAAGAAAATAAAAATACAAAGAAAATGCAAAGAAATAAAAAGTTTGGTTTGCCTTATAAGATTGCTAGATTAAGGTCTTTTATTTTATACCTTCTCATTGTTAAGGTCTTTTATTTTAAACCTTCTCATGCTCATTCAGATGTGGTGGTAAATGAAGAACTTCCTCACACTTCTTTGGTTCAGTCCCATAGTAGGGACTGAGTTATTATCCATTCACCTTGAAGATTTCCTCTTTTCAATTTTAGATATCTATAGCCCCATGGAAATAGATCTTTACCATTGTAAATAACCCATACCATTTAGACTTCAATTTTCCTCAAAACAACTTCAACCAAGAATCAAAGAGCAATACCTATTGGCCTTCTTGAAAGTTACGATGAACAATATGCTTGTCATGTAATCTCTTTATCTTTTCTTTGTAAATCATGTCATTTTAATATGAATTCCATCTTAACTCATCTAACTCATTAAGATGCATAAATCTTTTTTCTCAAGCTTTTTTCAAATCAAAATTTAGCAAGGGTTGTTCTTTCTTCTCTTACCTCAGGATCAATCTTATTTATATTCAAGTAACTCCCTTCTAGCATTAGTCTTTTCATAGCTTTATACACATAATTCCACCTACTCATTCTTCATTCTTAATGTTAACTTTCTTAATTCAACATCCATAAGAGTTCTACCTGCAACTAAGAATGGCCTCCTTAGAATGAGTGGTATCTTTAGAACCTTTTAAAAATCCAACACCATGAAATCAACTAGAAAAATGAATTTGTACAATTTAACAAGAACATTTTCTACCACTTTAATATGATATTTGATAAATTTATCCACCAATTATAAGGATGTTTTAGTCTCATTGACTTCTCCAAACTCTAATTTCCTAAAAATGGATAAGGGCATAAGATTAATACTATATCCAAGATCACAAAAAGCTTTATTAAATATAAAGCACCAATAACACATGGAATAGTGAAATCCCTAGATCCTTGACTTTTGAGGGAGCTTGTTTTGCAAAATAACACTGCATTCTATAGTAACAATTACCACCTCACATTCTACAAGCTTCTTCTTATTAGAGATGATGCCTTTAAGAAATTTCACATATGAAGGCATTTGTGCTAATATTTCAAGGAAAGGAATGTTAATGTATGTTTTTTTCTTTGAAAACTTAAATGAATTTAGATCATTCATTTGACATTTTTTCATCCTTTTGATTCTTTGACTTTGAGGAAATTGAATAAAAGACACATATGGTTGAGTGGTAAAGGAAAAACTTATTCCTCCTTCTATCCTTGTGATTCCTTACTCTCACCATCTTGATTTGCTTCTTTATTTTTAGCTTGCATTGGCTTAACAACTCGGTTCTCCATTTCTCTTTCTCAAAGTAATTGCTTTAACATGTATCTATGTGAGCTGCTTGAGTATGTATAGGCTCTTAATGTGCAAGTACACATGTTGATAAATAATAAAGTGTACTAAGAGTATGGATATTATTCCCATAAGGACTGCATAGTAAGTACTAAGGTTTTTACTTATATTATCTAGAAATCTAAATTAGATTATTTAGACTAAACCCTAAATAAATTAAACCTATTATGCCTATTGGTAACTACTTTGCGAGAAGACAATCAATACAGCTAAAGATTCAACTTTACTTGCTAACTTTTATAGTTTCGAATCTTTTATATAATTACTTTATTCATATAATGTTACTATTAGGTCACTTAAGTTGTTAATTAATCTCTTTCAAGTATTAATCAAAACATAATAATATGTTTAACTAAAAGTCTCTTAACACAATAGTTAATCATGTAATCATAAAAAAAAAAGCAAGACTCTAGTGATAGTAATATTCTATTAAAGTTTCCCAACACAAAACATATTAAGGTAATTACTGAAGATCCATTTCATGAAAAACATCTTTCAATAGTCAATTTATAAAACTAAGTATGATTAATGGCTAATCAATTAAGAGCAGCAAGTTCATAATAATTGCTAACATAATTAATGAATAAAACTAAGAAGACTTTGATTAGAAAACCATAACAAGTTAAACAAGATCCATTTACTTCATAATGGAAGGGAAAACAATCAAACTAAATGACATGGAAGACATGATCTTCAATCCTTTAAGCTCCTTGCTTGATTACCCTTTGATCTCTTCTTGCTCTTAAGCCTTTTGTTTGATGGTTTTCCTCTCTCGTTAAATGATTTTTTCACTTATTGGATCATGGAAATCATGTGACCTAGCCTTTTTATATTGCATTATTAATTATAACACAAATTAGGAACCTTGAAAGATTAAAATAGGAAGCAATTGGAGTGGAATAGGAACCAAGTTCTTAATTGTAACACAATGTAGGAACCTTGTAGGAGTGAAGTAAGAAACAATTGGAGTGGAATAGGAAGTCAAATTTCTTCCTTTTAGTGATTCATGACCATGTAAATTGATGCATGGTTATGTGGACTCACGATCTCTTTAACGAGTTATATGGCTGTGTAAAATGGGGGTGTAAATTAAATCAACTTCTTCCTCTGTTTATAGGATGCAATCTTGGTCATACAAGGATTTTCATGGCCATGTAAATGCTCAACTCCACTTTTTGGCTTTGATCAAATTGATGTACGAGGGTGCAAGGATTTTCATGGCCATGCAAACCTTCCAACCATGTTTTTTGAACTTCCTTCTTACATTTTTACCCTATAAAACCAAAACACCCCTTATAAGGTCCTTTTTATATGATAAATACATTCAAGTACTCTTAAGATTTCAAAGGAATTGAATTAAAAAATATTTTAGTTTATGCACCAAACAAATTTCCCTAAACTTCAAAGTTTTTGCTTCTCTTTAAGCAAGAAAGAATTCTAACTAAGTAAAATCAATAATTTAAGCAATAAGATCGAAAATTAAGGTCTTTTGGAAAAATTTTTCTTAATGATAACTATATTTGTCATCAATTAAGCAAACCTACTTATGATAATAAAAAAAATTCTTAATTAACATGCTTATTTTCAACTAATTAGCACAATAGAATGTATGTGTGTCTTGGTAACATACTTCATTTAAAATTTAAACCTTTAACCATATAAAACCTATAATAAGATTCTACTTTGACTTGTTAAGAGTCACATATGGCCATAGGTGTGACTACCCAATCTTTCTCCACTAATGTATATCTTAACATTTGAAGGACCATAAGGTCTTTTCATCTTATAATATGAGGTTAGGGTTAAGGCTAATAAGGATTGGTCAAGTCAAAAGAAAAGATAACATCATTAAGATATGATCTATATCAATAATGAAAAATGTAATTGAAGCTAATTATGCGTTTATTGCAATTCAATCCTTACAAGACTCTTAAGATATCCATATTAATTGATATTCTTCTTTTAATTTGATGGCTAACAAAATAACTTTCTTTATTGCAATTCCTATTTTTCTTTATTTTCTAACGAGGATTGTAATTCTTCTTTTTCATTGTAATTCTTCTTTTTCTTCTTTTTTTTTCTTTTTTTAACTCCTCACCACCTCAAACTTGAATTCAACATTATATTTTTGAAAAATTTTCAACTTATGATGCCTTTCTTACAATCCTTATTGCAATGCACATGAAATAACAAATTACACTATTGAATAACCATATTTTAACTCCATTCTCTTGATAAAAAAGGTAAAAATCAATTTAGGTTATATGGTTGTAATAAGAACTATTGTTTAAAGAAAGAAAAGGCTAATTTATACTCACAATTATATTTTTAGGCTCAAAGGGGGTAATAAATGGATTGTATATTAATGTATGAATATTAGTTAAATGAGAGGGCAATAGGTGTTTCATCATCTCCTTAGAATTATTAAGTCTAGGATTTTGTCTCGAAAGATGATAAGTTATATAAAATTCTTAATGTTCATTTTAAATTCTATATTTTACCAAGGTGTCCTCAAATTTTTCTATTGTGCTAGTTAATCATAAATAGAACACATTAATAAAAAAATATGTTACTATCATCAATAAACTTAACATAATTGATTCAAACATATGCTTATCATAATTCTCATAGATTTTTCACATAGACCTTGAAAACTATCACCTAATCACTTATATTCTCAAACATAAAACATGGGTTTTAACAAATCAAAACAAAATGCATGTCAATAACAATTAAACACATTATTAAGCTTCCCTTAAACTTACACTCATTATCCCCAATGATGACAGTTTTGTGCATAAGAAAAGAAAAGACAATCTTATAAAATAAATAGGCTAGAAATATTGATCATAAGAGATTGTGAATATTGAAAATTAATACAAGGAGATGGAGAGACAAAGAAAGAGTAAAAAATATAAAGAACATAAATATGAGTATAAATAACACAAATAATAAAAACTAAAAAGCAAGAAACGTTGGTCAAAAGTAGATGGGAAGAGGTGGTAAAGGAAACAAAGGGTACCTAACTCTATCAAAGTATACTTGGATCATGCCCTTGATACTAGTGACTCGATTATCCGAAGTAGCCATTCCTAACCTCATTTCCTCTTTAAAAGCTTGTAACTAAGTGTCCATGGTGCACAAGTACGTCATTACCTCTTCCTAAGGGGACAACAGTGTAGATGGAGGAGGAACATTAGAAGGTCCTTCACTGACATCCCGTTCATCTTTACCCTTTCATCCCTTCCTCATCTACGACAGTTGCCACCAATTCATAAGATTTTCCTCTCTTCATAACAAGCCCCCATTTTAATCACGGTGTTATAGGAATCCATATTGTGACTTTCTGATGGTGAAGAAGTGGTTCTTCATATCATAAACCTTCAAATAATGTACAATGATTGTCATAAATCCACCTACAAAAATGACTCCTAAATCTTTTTTAGCTACATGTCCCATATGCCTCATAATCCAACATCTTGATCTAATGATTATGCTTCATACACTAAAGAAATAACAACTCTACCCTATTAACATGGCTATTTCTCTCCCCTTTCCCAATTATTGAATATGATAAAAATCAAAGTAAGCATTTAAGAGTTAGAACATTTAATTTTACTCTTCCTAAAATCATATAGCTTCTTTCCCCTAATAGATTTCTAAGCTTCATCGTTATCAAAACCAATAGGATAATCATGAAAACCATCATTTTTCAATCTTATAATCTTATTAAATGTATCTAACTTAAGCATATACTCTTTATTGCCTAATTGAAAAGTGATGGTTCCAAAAGCATATTTACCGCTATAATACTTAGACAACATACAAGGAACTAATAAATTCAAGGGTGAGCTCATTATATGAACTAGCATAAATTTTCACAAACTTACTCCACCCTATAGCTTTCACATACTTCATTTCATCTTCCAACAATCTAACCTTTTCTAAAGCAACTCCATTCATAAAAATTTTATTTGCACAAAAGGATGTTTTCTAAGAATGTCATTTCTTGAATCTTGCTCTTGGGTGGCAAAAATGGGCTTTCCATCAAGGTATGGATCAAAGGAACTTAAAGGACCATGTTTCCTCTTGGAAATAGTCTTCACCTAATTGGACATGTTGTGGCTAAATTTAGAGAAAGTTGAGATTAGATAATAAAGTTTTCTTAGTGGAAAAGATAAATAAGAGGCTAAAATAAGGAGAGTAGGGAGAATAAGCACAAGGGTGGTTAGGGCTTGTAAGAAAGCATGGAAAAAAAAAAAAAGAAAAGCTTACAAAGTCTGTTTATAAGGCAATTTGAATTACATGGACACATAACATGGTTGTGTAATGGATCTACACATGTTACATGGGTGTGTAATATAAGAGTTCAATTGAAATAAGGGATTGCCACCTTACATGGTTATGTGTATAGGGGTGTGTCTTATATTTCTAAGATGCACGACCATGTAATGTAGGTGTGTAAATCAAAACAACTCCTATCCTTCCATACATAGGCATGTGCACGAGGGTGCAAACTTTTTTTTTACCTTATTTCATGACTTTTGACCATAAACATAGCTATGAGTCTTACCTTTTTATGGTCATACATCAATCCCTTACATCTTTTAACTTAAAACCAAGGCTAAAACACATTAAAAAAAAAGCATGCATATCATAAAGTAAACAAGTATAAGGAAAACACTATAATGAATGCAAGGATAAAAATAAAAAACTCCCCTAAACTTTGTATGAAGGTGTTAATATCCTCAACCTCAACCTTATGAACCTATAAAAGAAAAACGTTAGAAGTAAAAGTGCAACATAAAAGAAAAACTAAACATAAAATGAAATAAAGGTATAAAAAAGTGGGATGTTGCCCTAAGAACATGCTAATTTAAGGTCATTAGCTTGACCCTTATGAACTTGGCTTCAAGAAAAGGCATTAAGATGGTGGAGAGTCTCTCCCTTGGGCATCAAAGCCCCATTAAAATAAAGCTTCAACTAGTATATATTTCACATTTAAAACTTTATTCTTAGCATTACAATCTTGACAGTACCTTAAGGATGTATCTTTACTATAATGAATAACTAACCAACTTGATTTGATATTTCCAAAGAAAAGCCATGGTCATGAATTGAATAAAAGTACTTATTAGTAATCCTTCAAGTTCTTAGGTAAGATATGTCAATCATGCCATCTATTAGTTTTGTCCTTATACACCCTATTACTTTCATAAACATGGACATGCAATTCTTCTTATAGGCCCTTATGTACCAAGAAGGGGGTTAAATTCTTAGAAAATTTTAAATTTTAGAGCAAAAGTTTGTCAAACAAGAAATAGAAGGAATAAAAGAAGAATAGAACACAAAGTTTTGTAGTAGTTCATGTATTAACCAACCCTACATCTACTCCCAAATTCTTCCAATTAGGTGTTTCACCAATCTTTAATGGTGTTTTAAAGCTCACACCTAAGTTTACAACTTGTGTTTTTGCAAGGCTCACACTTCATCTCACTAGTGTTTCATAAGGCTAATACTCAACATATACAAAAGTTTTCTAAGGCTCACTCTAAACCCAAAATAAGATTTTTCTATTACAAAGGCTCACTCTTAAACCCAAACCCACTAATGTTTAATGCTCATATCAAACAACAACACAATTATAAGAAATTCAAACCTTAAAGGTTAAGAAATAAAATTGCAAAAGTCGATTTGGTGGTGTATTTATAAGTTACAACCACCAAAGAGACGTTACAAACAAAACTATTTCCAAATCTCCAAAGTATGCTAAGTAGATCCTGCACTTATTGCTTGTCAGATGAAATTCACAGTCGAGACCTTCATTCACAATCATGAGATTCACATAACCCATTTGTATTAACGACTAGTCCACGTAACATTTAACCATTGGTTATTCAAAAAAAATAGTCGTTGCATTTCTTGAACAATAGTGAAAGTTACGGTCTCTATTATTCTCTTTGGATGCAATGCTCACCATGAAATCATTTACTTGAATGGAAAAGTTACTTCACTAAATTTACGAACACTATAATTCTTTTGCTACCATGAAATTTGATGTTCCAACAATTCTTTAGGACATCAAGCCTGATTTACTTCAATATTTAGTTCCCTCTAACTGAATACAAAATTCGCGATAAAGACCGTGGATGCGACATTCACCATGAAATGGTCTGTATAAGATTTATTAAACTCTTTTGAAGGATAGCGGTCCTGAGCTTCTACTTCATGACTGCAAATTAAATTGCAAATTTTGAATCTTTGAGATTAAGGCTTCCATTCAACTTTCAAAGTGATCTTAGTTAAATATTTGCAAGATCAACACTTGAAATTGACATTATAACCTTTCAATCTATATTGTCAAGATCAAAAGAGAGTTTTGACTTAGGCTTAGCTAACCTAGTCCAACAATCTCCGTCTTTTTTATTTTGACAACTTAGATTGAATTTACAAGGGATAAAGTATGCATAAGTGTATTCTAGAGTGCGTGTATTCTAGATTGAATTTGCAAATGGTTAAATTGAAATGTTACATGCTCCCCCTCAACTAATGACATGCAATCTCTCCCCTTTTGTCAAGATTAAAAAAAGAGAATTAAATGCAATGACAAGCAGTAAGAGTATCACAATTATAAGAGGGAACATCATTCATCAAATCAAATGTGCATTGATCAATCATAGAAAGAACATAGTTCAAACTTTTATTGTTAAAATAAAGATACATAACAAAATCAAACATATAATTGTATTTGATCACACACTTTGCCAAAATTAAAATAAGAAATAAAGCTCAAGGGAAAACTAGAAGGTAGGAGAGATATCATTAGCATCATCATTACTATCTTTAACAAATTCTTCATATCCTTTTTGGGCTTCATGTTTTTTTTCCTCTTGGGCTCTTTCTTCTTCTTTAATGTCTTCCCATTCTTGAAAGTTAGGAAGATGACACAGAGTAGCACCAACCTTCTCTTAAAGGTTAGCTAAGTCACTATGAAGGTGAAAGAGAAGAAGAAATCTTCTCTTGATCATTCTCATCACTTTGTCAAGTTTCTTGTTGATGGAAGAGAAAGAGATGGAAGAAGAATTAGTTTTTAGCTTTTCTTTGGGCTTTATAGAAGGAATAGGCTCTTAGGCAACTTTCTCAATCACTAGTCTCTTTCTTTTAGAGGCATGAGTCGTCTCTTATTTCTTTGCCCCATATGGTCCCAGTGTACAAACATAAGTGCCAAGATAAATGGCTTTGGCATTGATCAAATAGGTTAGATCAATAAAGTTTTAGGATGACAGATACCTTTTATGAGGAATTTCTCATTCTCATTACTTAGAAACCCTACAAACCTATAGACGGTTGTGACATGAGAGGAAAGAAGAAGATAGCTCTTAGGTTCGGTGCTTATGTGGATCAATTAATCCATAAGGTATCTCCCCATTTGAATGGGCTTGTTTTCAGTGAGGCAGAAGAGGAACACTAAGTCTTTTTAGGAGACTTTTTCATTTCCATCACCCTTAGCATTGATGGAAAATGTAATGATTCTATGGAAGAGCAAATTGGTTAGGATTTTAATGTATTTGGCCACTAAAGTTCTAGGATCATGTTTGGTTTCTATTAAAATTTTAGACCAAAACTTAGAATATATGACGTCAAGAGAAAAAATAATGAAAAGAACATTATATCCAGTTTGGAAATTAAAAAAATAGGAAAGTTGGGTGAAGGTGATGAAATAAGGATCCCTAAAAGCCCTAAAAACAAGGCCATATGCAGTGGCCTTAGACTCTACTCTTCGATGAAGAGTTATGGTGCACATAAATTCTTATACGATTTCTTCATAACCTGGTTCTTCTTAAAAGATGAATTCATTCTAATCAATGTTGGAAAGAAATACTTGAATTTCTCCCTTAATGCCTAGAGTTTCAAGAAGAAAGGAGGAAGGTATCTTGTTGGGTTGGATGATCTTTTTGCATTAGCCTTATATCTCTCCTTCTCTTCTTTAGTGATTCCTTTCATGAGACAAAAAGGAGGAGGACCTTAAGGTTAGGCAACACCCTTCCCCTTTCTGTACTAGTGAGCTTTTTAGCTGTCAGAAGAGTAAAGGAAAAAAGAATGTTGGTTAGAGTTTGAAAAGAGATGAGATATATGAGGAAGAAAATGATAAAAGTAAAACATAAAGGTGAGAAGGATCCTTAAATAGGTAGAGAATGTGGGGGAAATGGCTTTAAAATAGTAAAATAAAAGGCATCAAATGAGGAGTAGACACCATTTGATTATCAAATCAATCAATACCCAACGATTATATGAAATCACGACTGTTATATGTTTGTCAAGACTGCTATTTATGAAAAATATGAGTAACGATCAAGAATTCCTTAAAAAAAGGTGAAGTCAACGGTCTATAGATTTGAAATTTGAAAATTTTCACGGTGGCTATCATATACTGTGATAATGAATTTGACAAAAGTTAAAATATTAAAGGAGACTTGTAAATAGCAACTACAAACTTTGAATCTCGATCGTGAATCATAAGCTATCTTCGAAAAATCATGAAAGAAAGAATGGCCCAGTAATGTGATCAACATGATATTATGATGATTAATTTAAGCAATTTGGCATTGAGAAACACAAATGAATAATGAATTAACACATCTACAACATTCAACACAACACATTATCATGCAATCACTAATCATATTAACAAGGAATTAATATTGACAAGCATAGTGAAATGCATAAAGTGAGATCAATTTTCACCCCAGGGAACTTCCATCTAGTATCACTAGTTCTCTCTTGATAAAGTTTATTCTTTCTTTATTGAAAAGTTTAGTGAAAATATCCATGAGTTGATGATTAGTGTTAATAAATTCTAACACCGCATTTCCATTTTTGACATGTTCTCTTAGAAAATGATGTCTAATGTCAATATGCTTGCTTCTTGAATGTTGGATTGGATTCATAGAAAGATTTATTACACTAGTGTTGCTACATTTGTTGGGTATGTGTACAACATTTTTTGGCATTATCTTTGAGTTGTTATTTTTTCTAAAGAACTTGGGTGCAACAATAACCCGCCTTGACATATTCCTCTTCGGTGGTGGATAACACAACCAAAACTTGCTTCTTGCTAAACCAAGAGACTAAACATTCACCTATGAATTAGAAAGTTTCAAAAGTGCTCTACCTATCTATCAAACTATTGACATAATCTGTATCCAAATATCTATGAATTTCTAAGAAAATAAAGTCTTAAATATAATGTCCCATGATGAGATTCCTTAGGACTGAGCCAATCATACCTATATACTTCTTTTCATGACGTTCATATGACATTCCTTAGGATGAGCTTGAAATCTAGCACATAAGCAAACACTAAACATGATGTTGAGTCAAGATGCGATAAGATAGAGGAGAGAACCAATCATACCTATATACTTATTTTCATCAATAGGCTTACCCAATTTATCTTTGTCTAGCTTGATAGTTACACTTATTGGGGTCTTTGCTACTTTGCATCCATCCATGCCTAAACTTTTAAATAGATCGTTTATATATTTGGCTTGGTTGATGAAGATGTCCTCTATAGTTTTCTTGATTTGAAGACCGAGGAAGAACTTGAGCTCACCTATCATACTCATGTCAAACTCCCTAGTTATACACTTAGCAAATTATTCACAAAGAGATTCATTAGTAACACCAAATAAAATATCATCAACATGTATTTGCACAATGAGTGTATCTTTGTTATGCATTTTAACAAATAAATTGGTATCGACCTTGTCTTTTTCAAAATCATTTTGTAAAAAAATGAACTTAGCCTTTCATATCAAGCTCTTAGACCTTGTTTTAAACTATAAAAGGCTTTAGTTAATTTGAAAACATGATTTAGAGAAACATGAGACTCAAAATCTAAAGATTGTTCAACATAAATTTCCTCTTTAATAAAACCATTTAGAAAAGCACTCTTCACATCCATTTGAAAAAGTTTAAAATCCATGTGACATGCAAATGCTAAAAGAATCCTAATGGCCTTTAATCTTACTATAGGGAAAAAGGTTTCACCATAATCAATGCCTTCCTCTTGGTTATAACCCTTTGCAACCAATCTAGTTTTGTTCCTTATAGCAATACATTGTTTATCTAACTTATTTCTAAACGCCTATTTGCATCCCACAATCAGGTGTTCCTTAAGCCTATAAACAAGTTCCTAAACTTTGTTTCTCTCAAATTAGTTAATTTTCTCTTACAAAGAAATCTCCCAACTCTCATCATTAAGAGCCTCATCAAGAGATTTTGGCTTAATTTGAAAAATAAATGCAAGATTAATATCCAAAGCATGTAATTAAAATCTAGTACTTACTCCTTTGGATGTCTCACTAGTGATAAGATCTCTTGCGTGATTTTTGGAGTATCTCCAATCCTTGGGTAGTTCTTAAGATTAGTTTTCCTTTTATTATGGTTAAGGTTCTTCAACTTCTTATGATGGCTTATTATCTTCAGGATCAATCACAATTTCTTTTGGCATTAAATCAAGCTCCAACTTCTCAAAGTCACCTACAAAATTATCTAAAAAAACACCTTTTCTAAGATCAAGTTTACTATATTCATCAAACATAATAGTCATAGACTCTTTAACCACCATAGTCTTTTTGTTGAACACCCATAGGCTTTTGGTTGTGGTGGAATAGCCAAGAAAGATACCCTCATCAGTTTTTGAGGCAAAATTTTCAAGGTTGTCCTTGGAATTAATTATGTAGCATTTGCACCTAAAAATTCTAACCATTTCATAGCTAATAAGAAGTTTTATTTAGAATGAGTATTCTGAAAACACAATTTGCCAAATAACAAGAAGTATTGATGACTTTGGTCTAAAAGTAATTTAGCAAGGAATATTCATTAAGCATAGTTCTAGTCATATCTACCAATGTCCTATTTTTCCTTTCTATAACACTATTCTGTTGTGGTGTTCTAGGAGTAGAAAAGTTGTAAGAAATCTCATTCTCGAAATAATAATTTTTAAAAGATTCATTTTCAAATTGCTTTCCATTGCACTTTTAGTAGAAGAAATGAAGTAACCTTTTTCCATTTTGTACTCTTTTAGCAAAATTTAGAAAACATAAAAAATGTCATTCTAATGAGCAAGAAAGGATACCCAAGTGAACTTATAATAGTCATCAAATAGGATGAATGCATAATGCTTTCTACCAAGATTAACACTCCTAGTAGATCCAACTAAGTCCATATCAATGAGTTGAAAAGGTCTAAAAGTACTTATAACATTTTTACTTTAAAGGATGCTTAGTGTTGCTTCCCTATTTGGCAAGGTCCACATGTCTTGTCCTTTGTGAACTTGAAATTTGGTAGATCCTTTACTAGCTCTCCTTTTGATAAACTTTATAGAAGCTCTATGCTAGCACGTCAAAGTCTTCTATGCCAAAGCCAAGATTCTTTGCTAATAGAGATAAGACACTTAAAGGATTGGTTAGCCAAATTGTCTAAGTTAATTAAGTAGGTATTGCCTTTGCTTTCAGCCTTAAATACTACATTCTTATTCACCAAGGTGGTAACCAGGCATTCTATAGGGACAAAGGTGACTTTATTACCTTTGTCACATAATTAACATACACTTGATAAATTATGTTTATTCATTCAACTAAAAGAACATTATCAATAAAGGATCAAACTTTCTTACCAATAATTCCAATGCTAATTACCTTACCTTTGTCATTATTTCCAAATGTGACATTGCCACCATCTTTATCTTTAATGGCTATAAATAGCTTAATATTTTCGGTCATGTGCTTTGAGCACCCATTATCCACATGCCAATCGTTATCTTCTTTATTGGTTTCCAAGCAGTCCTACAACCCAAAAACAATTTACCTTTCCTTAGGTACCTAAGCATACTTGGGTCCTTAGAGGTTAGGCTTAGAAGGATCCTCTAAATTAAGGTGTGCTTCCTAATGTAGCAAAAGACATTAATATGTTCATACTTCATACAATAATGACATTGTAGTTTAAACTTATAAGTCTTTCTCCTATGTACAACCTTGGTATGAGTGAGAGGCCTTCTTACACTTTGGTTTTAAGAGTGCATGTAAGTGTATAAATGGTAAGGAGTAGGAGAGAAGTTTTTATGTGTGTGCTTTTGAGCATGCCTCTTGGTATAAATGTATGCATGATTTGCTCTTTAAGACTTAGCTCTTGAGCTTTTAAGAGCCTTTCCTTTGCCCTTTGGCATAGGTGACCTAGTGCTAGAAGCACTTTTCTTCCCAACAACCTCAATACTAAAAGTTTGAGGTACAAATGCTCTAATGAATGTGGGAGGAGAAGATGTAGATGATAAGGCTCCATTCAAGCTAAACCATGTTTTACTAAGGGAGCTCTTTGAGATACAATTAGAGTATCTAAAGCTTCTTTCCTTTTGTGAAATCTTGAGATGGAATTCCTAAGCCTAATAATTTCACTTTTTAAAGAATCATTTTCTTTTCTCAAAGAGTCAAAAGAGGATAAAGATTTAGAAAGATTTTCTAAGGATTTTTTGAGTTTTTCATTAGAAAAGCTCTAGTCACTTGCAAGATCATTTAAGTTTTTAAAATCATCCTTAAGTTTTAACCATTTTTTCTTATAATTTTTAGTTAAGATTTGTATTTTTCGCATCTTAAGGTTAAAGCTTCAAGAAGCTCGTCATCCATATTATTTAAGTCCTCATAATAATGACAAGAATGAGAAGAAGTACTTACCTCATTAAAGGAGTCCTTTTGAGCCATGAAGCATAAGTTGGCAACATCTTTATCTTCTTCTTCTTCTTAACTTAGGCTATCATCCCAAGAAGCCTTAAAGCTCTTCTTTTTCTCCTTATCCAACTTTTTCTTATTCTTGAGCTTAGGGTAGTCGAATTTGATGTGACCTTGTTTTCAACATTCATAATAAGTCATTTCATTCTTCTTTTCTTTGAAGTTAGGAGATGTTCTTTCAAAGTTCCTCTTATCTTTCCTTTTTTTTATGAGCTCCTTAGTCCTCCTTAAGAGCATGACTAGTTCCTCATCCTTCTTTTCACTCTCATCACTATAGGCAACTTTAACCTCCTTATCTTTGGTTGAGGATTTAAGAGCATGAGTCTTTTTTCAACCTTTTTATTTTTGTCTCTTTGCCCTCTCATTTCCTTCATCTCCTCATCCTTCTTTAAGGCCAGCTCATGAGTGAGTAGCTTGACAATAAAGACATATGTTTGCACTTTTCCAATCTCTAGATTGGATTCTTGAATGCTGCAAACTCTAGCACCAAATTTCTCAAAAGGAAGAGATTTGAGAATTTTAGTGTTTGCCTCATGGTTGGTGAGAATTCTTCTAAATTTCTTCATGTTTATGATAATAGATAGGAGTCTATTTGTCATGTCAGTGATGCTTTCATTATCTTTCATCATGAAAAGCTCCCACTCTGTTACATACATTTCCAACCTACTTGATTTTATTAATGTAGTGCCTTCATGATAGTTCTCTGTGATAGTTCTCCAATGGCTTCTATATCCTATGGTTAATTAGGCAATGTTACACTCTACCAATCTCATCTCTTCATAAGGAGCTAAGAATAATGGCCACTGCTTCTTATTCTTCCCATTTGACTTTTTGTGTGCTTCTACCCATTATTCCCTTAGGATAAGTTCTTTTCTGCCATCAATAACTTTGGTTGGAGGCTTCCATTATTTTGCTACAATGTCCCATTAATCCACCACATCACTGTCTAAATAGATCTCTATTCTATACTTTCAATCGGTATAGTCGATTCCATCAAAGTAAGGCTTGAGATTAGTGTTGATTCCTTATTGTGCCATGATCTTTATTCACTCAATTAAGGCTTTATTTGAGACTTGGCTCTGATATCACTTTTAGGCCCTTATGCACTAAGAAGGAAGGAGGCAGGGAAGGGGGGGGAGAGAGGGGGTTGAATTGGTGGGAAATTTTAAATTTTAAAGGGAAGGTTTGTCAAGTAAGAAATAAAAGGCATAAAAGAAGAATAGAACAAATAAAGTTTTATTATAGTCCAGGTATTAACCAACCATACATCCACTCCATAATTCTTATAATTAGGTATTTCATTAATCTTCAATGGACTTTTAATGCTCACACCTAACTTTACAACTTGTGTTTTTGTAAGGCTTATACACAACCTCGCTAATGTTTCACAAGGCTAACACTTAACCTATACAACAGTTAACCTATACAACAGTTAACCTATACAAGAATTTTCTAACCCTTACTTTAAACCCCAGACAAGATTTTTCTCTTATAAAGGCTCACTCTCAAACCCAAACCACTAGTGTTTAACGCTCACACCAAACAATAACAACACAATTACAAGAAATTGAAAACTTAAAGGTTGAGAAATAAAATTACAAGAGTTTTGTTATAATGAATATTATTCTCTTGCATTCAAGTCCATTTGGTGGTGTATTTATAGTCTACAACCACCAAAAAGATATTATAAACAAAACTATATCCAAATCTCTAAAGTATGCTAAACATATCCTACATTGATTGCTTGTCAAATGAAATTTGTGATCGCAAGATTCAGAAAACCTTGTTTGTATCTAACGGCTTGTCTATGTGGCATTTAACCATTAGTTCTTCAAGAAAAATAGTTATTTCATTTCTTAAGGAATAGTGAAAGTCACAGTCTTTGTTTTCCATTTTACACGTGATGTTCACCCTAAAATCATTTGCTTAAATGGAAAAGTTGCTTCACCAAATTTGCGATCACTATAAGTCTTTTACTACCCTAAAATTTAACCTTCCAACAGTTCTTTAGGACACCCTGGCATGATCTAGTTAAAGATTTTATTCCCTCTAAGTGAATGCAAAAGTCGCAATCACAACTATTGATACGACATGCACTGTAAAATCATTTGTATAAGATTCATTCAAATCTTTTAGAGGATAGCGATCATAAGCTTCTGCTTCATGATTACAAATTAGGGTGCAAATTTCAATCTTTGAGATTAAGGTTTCATTCAACTTTCAAAGCAATCCTAGTTAAATATCTACAAGATTAAGACTTGAAATTAATATTAAAACCTTTCATTATATATTATCAATATCACAAGAGAGTTTTGACTTAGGCTTAGCTAACCTAGTCTAACACTTCTAACTCATTCAATTATAACCTTTTCTTTTCACCAACTATGTTCATACTTAATAGTTTGATATGTTTTATCTTCTAACTCCACTGATAAGTAACAAGCCTTCCTAAACACCAGTCGATAAAGAGTAGTGCTAATCAGACTCTTGAATGTTATGTCATTTGCCCAAAGTGCATCAAAAAGCTTCACGAACCAATCCTTTTTAATAGCTTTCTCAAGGATTTGCTTGATAACTCTATTTAACATATCTACTCAGCCACTAGTTTGAGGATGATAAAGAGCGGCTACCTTGTGTGTAACTATATACTTTTTCAATAAATTTTCAAATTAACAATTGTAAAAGTCAGAACTAACATCCCTTATTATTACTTGTGGAGTGTTAAAAATAATAAATGTGTACGTTTTAAGTAACTAAACCATCACTTTGGCATCAACAATAGGCATACCAATCACTTCAACCTATTTTGAGACATAATCGACTGCAACCAAGATGTATTGATTTTTGAATGATTTAGATAAGAGTCCTATGAAGTTTATAATCTAAACATCAAAGAGTTCAACTTTTATCATGGAATTCAAGGGTATCTCATTATGCTTTAAAATATTCCCTATTTGTTAGCACCTATCATAAGTCATAATAAACACTAATGCAAAAATGAATAAGGATGGCTTATAAAAGCCACACTGTAATACCTTAGTTGTTGTCTTGGTTAGACCAAAACATCTACCACACTCTCTCATGTGACAATGCTTTCAGATATCACTCATCTCCTCTTTCACTACATATTATCCAATTATTCCATCTACACATTCCTTAAATAAAAGATGTTCATCCTAAAAGTAAGATCTAACATCATAAAGAAAAAGTTTCTTTTAATGACAAGTAAAGTCATAAGAGATAATTCCACTCACCAAATAATTTACATAATTGGCATTACTAAGGTGTATGGAGAGCCTTATCGATGGGAATACTTACCTCCTCTTTTTCATGATATTGCTCTAGTTAAACGAGATGGTTGGCAACTAGGTTCTCGGATGCCTTCTCTTGTTTTATTTACAAATCAAACTCTTATAGTAATAGCACCAATTATATTAATCAAGTTTTGGTGTCTTTTTTTAAAAACAAATATCAAATAGTTGCATGGTTAATATAAACAATCACTTAAAATCAAGCAAATAAAAACAAAATTTATTAAAAGCAAATGATATAACTAGAAGTTCTTTCTTCATTTGGTATAATTAAGTTATGCATTATTTAAGGTTCGGATGGCATAGTAAATCTACATGGAGATTCTTATCCTTTAATTGTCCTAAAACTGCTCTAGTGGCATAGTCCTTAGCACTACACATCAATTGAAAAGGTAATAACCAATATGGCTTTATCATTACAAAGGTTAATTTAAACTCCTTTAACTTGTTAAATGCACGAAAACACTCGTTAGTGAAATTCAAAGCAGCATCCTTAGATAATAAATCATAAATCAATTTAGAAGTCTTTGAAAAATATTTATTGAAATGTTGATAGAAACCAACATATCGAAGAAAGCTTCTAATGGCTTTGACCAAAGTAGGAGGAGGCATCTTCTCTATCATTTGAATCTTTGCTCTATCCATTTCAATACTCATAGATGAAATCCTATGTCTAAGCACAACCATGAAGTGACATTTCTCCCAATTAAGTACTAGATTTTTCTCCTACATCTTTTCAAGACCATGTCAAGGTTAATTAAGCAATCATCAAAAGAATCTCTAAAAATAGAAAAGTTATCCATAAAAATTTCAAAAATCTTCTCCACCATATTGGAGAATGTGGCTATCATGCATCTTTAGAAAGTGACCAGTGTAATACATAATCTAAAAGGCATATGACAATAGGCAAAAGTACCATAAAGGAATGTAAAAGTGGTCTTCTCTTGAGGCTATTTGAATTTGGTAGTAGCCCAAATACTTGTCCAAAAAGCAATTATATTGATACCTTGCAAGTCTTTCTAATATTTAAAAGGCAATGAAAAATGGTATTTTTGCATCGCAACATTTAACTTCCTATAATCTATGCACACTCTCTAACCTGTCACAGTCCTAATAGGAATAAGCTTATTATTTCCATTTTCTATCACAATCATATCCCCCTTTCAGGAACCACTTGGATAGTAGTAACCCATGGGTTATCTGAGATGAGGTGCATGATCCTCGTATAATAGTTTGACTACCTCCTTCCTTACTACCTCTTTCATGCTAGGATTAAGTCTTCTTTAGTGTTATATGGTTGATTTATGATAATCTTTCATTCATATTATGATAGGCAAAATGTTATTTTCCCTTAAAAATGCATACCTAAGATGATAAGGTAAAGGTTTATAATCTAGTTGAGGAGGTTTCAAAATAAAAGGAGGAGGTGTTTTTATATATTTGTCATAATCCAACATATCAACATGGGAAGAAGAAGAAGGATTATCATGCATCTTAAGGGTAGAAGTACTTACTTCACATACATTTTCCATAATACCTTTTTCAATTATTATCATGGAAACCCTTTTGAATTCTAGATTTTTTTTCTTTTTCTTCGAAAAAATCTTGAGCACATTCTTATATAACACCAATTCGTAGGCACCTTTATTCTTGTATAGCTGCTTGATAGTTTGGGACATATTAAACACAACTTCTTTATCACTAAATTAAAGTTAAAGTTCCATCTTAGACGTCTACTAATACACCACTAGTATGAAAGAATGGTCATCCCAACATGAGGGGGATTTCTCTATCTTCTTCCATGTTTGAAAGAACAAAATCAATAGGATTTATAAATTTGTCTACCTTGATTAGCACATCTTCTACAATCCCCTTTAGGTACTTGATGGAATGACTATCTAGTTACAAAGATATTCATATTGGCCTTATCTCTCTAATGCCCAATTTTTGAAATAAAGATAATGTTATTAAGTTAATGCTAGATCTCAAATCACATAGAGCTTTATCAAAGGAAAGATAACTAATATCACAAGGTATAGTAAAACTCCAAGGGTCCCTCAACTTAAAGGGTAATTATTTAAGAGGATTATGCTACATTATTCAATGAGCAAGACAAGTTTGTATTCGTCTATTGTCCTCTTCATAGATAGTACCTCTTTCACGAATTTAGCATAATTAGGCATTTGAGAAAGTGCTTCTATAAAAGGTACGCTGATTTGAATCTTTTTAAGCATCTACAAAAACTTTGCAAATTGTTTGTCCATCGCATGTTTATTCAATCTTAAAGGGAAAGTAGTGCAGACAAATAAAGCTTGACTTGTGGATTTTCCCTTTATTGGTCCTTCTTTATGAGCTCTTGATCTTTGTCTTCATCATTTCCTCTATTCTTATTTTCTCCCAACTTTGAATTTGTGTCCTTGCTACTCTTTAATGTATTGGCCTTTACTTGGTCCTTGGGATTGGTTTTAAAGGTATTAAGTAGGGTTCTGTTAGATCTAAAGCTTAAGGTATTGGTTACTTGTTACACTTGGACCTCAAGGTTATGGATGAAAGAGGAATGGTTCTTAGTGACCAGATCTAACTTTGTATCTAACTTTCTAATCAACTTATTTTAATGGTATACCTAACATCAATTTTGGTGATGAAGTTTTCCATAAGGCTTTTTAAGTTAGATTTTTTCTCTTCATGTTGGTAGTTAGACAGTTGATTGAAACTAGGGGGTCCTATAGTTTAGTGTTCAAAAAATTATTATTAGACCGAGAAAAATTTATGTAGTTTTGCCAAGGTGTTAAAATAAGGATTATTGGCTTGGCAATTGTATTTCTCATAAAATTGGATTTTTCTTATGCGAAAGGGTTCCCTATGTTGCAATCTATGCTCTTATGGTTGTTCTATCCACATAATTCGCATATACCTGTATGAAAGTATAGGAAATTACATTACATTTCATGGAATTTAATTGCTTAATAAAGGTAAATGCCTAAGCTTACAATGCTTTGAATGCGTCTAAGTCATGAATTTCAACTACTCTTTTTGGTGCAGTCCTCTCATTGATTTAGTAATTATTGTTGGCTATGGTCTTTATAAGTTCATATATAACTTTATTGTTTTCTCTAATAGAGATCCTTTAGCAATAACATTTATGGTGATTTTGATATGCCTAAACAATCCAATTTAAAAGGTGTGTACGATCGACCATTTCAAAATTTGATAATTTGGACATCTCCTTAATAGATCTTTGAATCTTTACCATGCTTCATTGTGTGTTTCTCCATCTTGTTGGCAAAAATTTGTAATCTCATTGAAGGATAATACTAATTTAGAAAGGCTTGAGATAATTGGTCCTAGGTTGTGATGCTTCCTAGCTCCAAGGAATTTATCCATAATTTAGCTTTGTCTTTTAGTGTGAAAGTGAATAACCTTAACCTTATCGCATCCAAGGACATTCCAATTAGTCTAAAAGTGTGACAAATCTCTAAGAAGTTTACAACATGAGTTTTAGGTTCTTCATTATCAAGTCCATAAAATCGAAAAAGTGTTGGTAAGCATCTGAATAAAGGTTGGTTTGATTTCAAAGTTGTTTGCATTCATTATCGACCTTATGATGGTTGACTATAGTCCTTCTAATAGAAGGGTTGTGAATTCCCTCAATGGCTTATTCTCTATTCTAGTCATCTCTCAATTTCTTTGATTTTCTCTTTTTCTTTATTCAAGGTACATTTAATTGTTAGATCTAAAGGAGTGAGCTTTTAATCATTCTCTTGGTTTTGAGTTCTAATAATGCACCTAAAATAAAGAATAAGAGGCACAACTTAAAAAACAAAAAGAAAATTCTAGATCAATATACAAATAAATTGCTTAGTATTAATGTTATCTCTCCCCAATAATGGCATCAAAAACTTATGTACATGTGATGTTGAATATGTATAGGCTCTTAATCTACAAGCCCATAGGTTAATAAGTAATAAAGTTTACTCAAAGTATGAATATTGTTCCCAAAAGGATCACATAATAAGTACTAACATTTTTACTTCTTATATTATCGAGAAAACTAAATTAGATTGTTTAGACTAAAAATTAAAAAGATTAAACCTATTATGATTACTGGTAACTACTTTACAAGAAGATAATCGATATAAAAAAGCAACTAAGGGTTCAACTTCACTTGCTAACTTGTTATGGTTAATCTTTCATCCAATCAATTTATTCATCTAGTGTTACTATCAGGTCACTTAAGTTGTTAATTGATCTCTCTCAAGCATTAATCAACATATAATAACATGTTTAACTAAAAGTCTCTCAATATAATAGTTAATCATGCAATCATTAAACAAAGAAGACCTTAGTGATAGCAATAATCTATTAAAGTCTCTCAACACAAAATTAGATTAAGGAAATCTTAAAGATCCATTTCATGAAAAACATCTCTCAATAATCGATTCATAAAACTAAGTTTGATTCATGGCCAATCAACTAATAACAAGTTCATAATAATTACTAATATAATTGATGAATAAAAGTAAGAAGACTTTGATTAGAAAACCATAATTAGTTAAATAAGATCCATCTACACTCTAGCTAAGAAATAATTAGTTCATAATGGAAGGGGAAATAATAAAACTATGTGATATGGAAGCCATGATTTTCAATCCTTTAAGTTTATTGTTTGATTGCCCTTTGATCTTCTCTTGTGCCTCCCTTTTTTATTATCATATAAAAAGACCTTATAAGGTGTGTTATGGTTTTGTAGGTTAAAATAAAAGAAGGAAGCTCAAAAAGCATGGTTTGAAGGTTTTCACGACCATGTAAATCCTTGCAAACTCATACTTCAATTTGATTAAAGCTAAAAAGCAGAGTCTAACATTTACACAACCATGCAAATCCTTGTACGACTACGTAATCTATTTACACACCCAGATTGCACTGCCTTGTAAAGAGATAAAAGCTAATTCAATTTATACCCCCCAACTTGTATGGTCATGTAAATCACTATAAAAGATAATACACAACCATGCATAAATTTACATGGTTGTGCATCACTAATAAGGCAATACTTTGACTTCTTATTTCACTCCTATAAGGTTCTTACTTTGTGCTATGATCAAGAATACTATATAAGGAGGATAGGGCATACAATTTCACAATCCAACAAATGAACCTATTATGATTCCATATTAATTCAACACTTTAGTCTTAAAAGTGTACTAATATTCCACTAATTACATTGGTTTCATACTAAGAAAAAAGAAAACTAATTTAGCATCAAATGGTTTTGGCTTCTACTATTATTATCTATAAAAAATTTGTAATCAGTACTCATTGTCACATCTGCTATCTTTCTACTTTAGTTTATGAGCTTACAAAGAAGGGATCATTTACCTTTTCATTCCAATCAATGATCCATTGCCAACTCGCCAAATTATGCTGTCCCTTAGTGCCCTAAAAGGAGGGGGGAGGGGTTGAATAAGGAAATGACAAATTAACAATTTCAAACTAAAAGCAGAAATAGATGAAGAATCAACATACAAGATTTATAGAGGTTTGACACAACTTGCCTACGTTATCTCCTCTAGTATTTTCACTAGAGCTTTCATTATTTTGATAACTTAAAGTGTTATCAACAACCTTTACACAAGTAAATTTTTGGACACTTACCAAGCCTTTACAAGTGATAGACTCTTAGACACTATCAATCTCTTCACAAATACTACTTAACCTTAACCCAAAGTAGTTTACAGGTACTACCTTAAACCTTCCATAAGAGATACTTTCAAATGGTCTCTTAACTTTGAGTTACAAATCAAAAGATTATCACACTTATAAGCAAATGAAAGACTTTCTCACTCAAACAATAATAAATGCTTAAAGTACATTCACAAAATATGTTTGATGTGAGTAATCAAGTAATAAGGGTTCTTAAGAGGTTTATCCCTCAAATTCTATTTTCAAGATAGCTCTTTTAGTTCACTCTCAGGCTTGATCAATGAATGTCTCTTGGATGCTAGTTCACTCTTTATTCATAATGTAACAGCCTTTTTGATTGAGAATATCTTTAACAATAGATTACTCACTTAATTGAATAGTTCTCTTTCTACTTCCATTAAGATAAGTCCTTTTATAGCCTGAACAAAGAACTAGTTATTAGAAAAGAGTTGTCACTACGCCCATTGAAAAATCTCCATGCCCTATTGCTAAGGCATCAACCATCATTGATTTCACAAAAACTTGCTACTTGATAAACAATTCTTAACTTCAACGGTCATTGGCATGAACGAAATGCTTGTTGGAACTGCCTGTTAGAGAGTAATTGGCTCAAGGCTCCTCTTTTGACTTTTTTATTTGTCTATTTCACTTTTTCTTCAACGATCGTTGAACTTTCTTAAAGCTTATTGGATTTGATCTCAAAGCCTGTAGAAGTATGAATAATACTCATTGTAGATATCCAGAAAGTATGAACTTGATACTTTATTTTCCAAGATTTGCAAAAGTGCTTCAACAATTGTTAAGAATTCGTAATATCCATTGGCAACACCTTCAATGCCTATTGAGATGTGAATGTACTTCATTGGGGAGTCTGGAAGTTTTAGCTCAAATTAGAGTGTTTCTCAATCACTTGTTGTGAATGACCAATGCCCATTTTGAGTTCTAAAGAGTTTTGCTCAAACTAAGGCACTTTGTCTAACACCGGTTGTGAAAGTACAACACCTATTATAAGGCCAAGATCAAGATTCATTGTGAAAGCACAATGCCCTTTACGAGATTCAATGTGCATAGCTATGTCAAAGTAGTTGTCCAACACCTATTGGGAATATGGGTAATGCTTACTGAGAGGTCTAAAGAGCTTTACTCAAGCTAAAGTGTTTCTCCAACATCTATTGTGATATTTTAATGCCTGTTGTGTGGTCTGCAACACCTGTTGGAAGTTGGCAACACCCGTTGGACTGATAAGCCGAGTTTACCTTGATCTTTACTCTCTAATACATAGAGTTTTTAAACATAATTCCTTCTCCAATCATCATAATTCAAAAAGTTATTATTCATGTATGAAAGGTTAGATCTTTGACTTATTTGTAATCACCAAAACAGGACTTGGAACCTTAAGGTTCAACATTCTCTCCCTTTTTTATGATGACAAATAGTCTTCCAAGATCAACAAGAGTACATATGTTAAGTGATCAAATTTTAACTCCCCCTTAATCTATTAAGGTTATGTATTAAGTTATCATGTTTCCACTTCATCCTTGTTTTGAGTGATCAAAACTTTTCTCCCCCCTTATGATATGCTTATTCTTTCTCCATTTTTCTCCCATTTTTATTAATTACTTTTTATTTTTTTTATTTATATCTCCCTCAATTTCTTTATTTTTCTTATCCTTTGACATTATCAAAAAGATTCAAAGCTAAGATCAATAATAGAACATATATCAAACCATATTTTCAATACAAAAAAGCCTTTCTTTACAAAAGAAATTTTGTCTATCATCAACTATATTTGAAAAAAAAACAGAAAGCAGCAACGATAATTATGCAGATGAACCATAAGGAGGAGTGGTTTTGGAGAGAGAGTTGAAGGTTTGGTCCTGAGGTTTCAAGGGTACTTTGGACTCTTTAGGGTCATTTGTTACAGCAGGCTCCTGGGTATCTTAGCTTTTCTCAAGTGGAACCTTTTGCTACTCTTGAGCACTTGGGCTCCCTGGTTGCATATTTAATCCTTCCACAATCCAGTTCAAGGTTTGGTTCACATCCTTTAGCTGTAACTTAAGTTGGTTCACCTTTTGGTGAAAAGAGTTGAAAGATGCTTCAACTCTTCCTACTATAGTAGTAAGAGCTTCCAGCAGCTTAAGAACCTTTTGCTCATAAGGAGAGAGTAATGGATCAAGTACACTCTCCCCAATGTTGTTAGTAGCTTGAACCCCAGCCCTAATAACCTCTTCAATATCTTCATTGACTTCTTCATCTTGAGGAGTTTAAATAGAAGTTCAATGGGCTTCCTTCTTTAAAAAAATATGACCCTTAAAAATGTTCAACTGTTGTTGCGATTAAGGCAAGTGTTGTTGGACATGAGCATTAGCTTGGTTTTATAAGGTTCTTCAGCCAATGATGGTGGCTAGTTTGCAACGGTCATTGAAAATGATGATAACGGTTTTTGGAGAGCTGCAATGTTCGTTGAGACTAATACTTTCGAATTAAAAATCTCTCATGCAATGCAACAGTCATTGTGAGCTTTAAAACAGTTGTTGGCCATGTTTCTCAACCAAAAACATAATTAAAACCAATTTTTCAATAAACATTTTGAAAGCTTAGCTGATGAATATTATCAATCAAATTCAATGAAATGATCATGAATTCAACTAACATTTGGATAGAATTAATCATAATCATACACAATTAAAATCTTTAGACATTCAATCTAAAGGCTTCAAAAGGGATCAAATATCAACATATGCAACCACGATTATGAATAGATTGAAAAGTATATGAAACTAATTGAAGTTATTTTAAGGTATTTTCGTCTATCGTACCAAGTTCCTTTGTGATGAATTTCATCCTTTCTTCATAAAGAGATTTAGTAAAAATATTTGCCAATTGATGGTTAGTATCAACAAATTCCAAAACAAAATTGACAATATTAGCATGATTCCTAAGAAAGTGATGTTTTATATGTATATGCTTACTTCTAGAATGTTGAATGGTATTTTTTTTATAGGTTTATAGCACTAGTATTTTCACACTTAATAGCAAGTTATTTTACAACAACGTTGTAATTAGAAGTTGTTTTTTCATCCATAATATTTGGGCACGACATAGGCCAGCTGTTATAGATTCAGCTTCTACAATTGATAAAGCAACAGAGTTTTGCTTTTTGCTACTTCAAGACACTAAACATTGACCTAGTAATAGACATGTAATTGAAGTGCTCTTTCTGTTAACATACACCCAGTAAAATCAAAATAAAAAAATATAGTTAACTTAAATAAATAACTCTTAGGATACCAAAGTCCTAAGTTAGGAACACTAACAAGATATTTTAGTATGTGTTTTACAACATGCAAGTGAGATTCTTTAGGATTAGATTGATATCTAGCACATAAGCAAACACTAAACATAATATTAGGTCTATAGGTTATGAGATAAAGTAGACTGCTAATCATACCTTTATACAGTTTTTAATCCATAGTCTTATCATATTCATCCATATCAAGTTTAATGTCAGTGCTCATAGGTGTCTTAAAGGGTTTGTAGTTGTCCATGCTAAATCTGTTGATTAGCTCCTATATATACTTGGCTTGATTGATGAAGATTTCTTCCTTGACTTACTTGACTTGTAATCTAAGGAAGAATTTGAGTTCTACCATCACACTCATCTCAAACTCACTTTTCAATACTTTAGAGAAATCTTCACATAAATAAATATTAGTAGCACCAAATATTATATCATCTATTTATATTTGTATAAGCAAAATGTCCCTATTCTTTTTCTTAGAAAATAGAGTTATATCTACTAATCCTTTAGTGAAACCTTTCTCTTCAAAAAGTTATTCAATCTCTCATACCAAGCTTTTGGAGCTTGCTTCAAGCCATATAAGTCTTTGGTGAGCTTATACACATGATTAGGAAAACAATGGCTTTCAAATCCAGAAGGTTGTTCAACAAAGAATTCTTTTTTAATGTAATCATTAAGGAATGCATTTTTAACATCCATTTAGTATAATTTGAAATTCATGTGAGATACAAATGCAATAAGAATTCTAATGGCTTCAAGTTTAGCTACAGGTGCAAAAGTCTTATTAAAGTCAATCCCTTCATCTTGGTTATAGTCTTTGGCTACTAATCGAGACTAGTTCCTAACAATGACTCCATGTTCATCAAGTTTGTTTCTATAGACCCATTTAGTTATAATAACAGAATGGTTATGAGGTATAGGCATTAAGGTCCATACTTTGTTTCTTTCAAATTGATTGAGTTGTTCTTGCATAGCAAGAACCTAATGTTCATCTTTAATGGCCTCATCTATGGTCTTAGGCTTAATAAGGAATACAAAAGCAATATTATACATGCATTTCTAAAAGATGATATAGTTGTTACCCAACTTGATGAATTACTAATGGTCATATCTCTTAGGCGATCTTTCTTAAAAAATCCAATCACTTTCTAGTTGAGTTTTCTCCTTACTAAGAGTTAGAAGAGGTCGATCTTCATTTCTTTCATTTCTCATGTCTTGTAGTTTATCTATATTCTTTTCTTCTTCTCCAATGTTTAGCTTACTCAAGGGACCTACAAGATCATTAATGTCTTCTTCTATTCTTGAAGAAGTGGGATTAGATTCATCAAATACAACATGTATAAACTCATTTACAACAAGTGTTCTCTTGTTGAAGACTCTATACCATTTGTTAGTGGTAGAATATCCAAGAAAAATTCCTTTATTGGATTTGGAGTCAAACTTACTAAGGTTCTCTTTAGTGTTTAGAATAAAACACTTGCAACAAAAAACTCTAAAGTATACAATCTTAGGTTTTCTATCATTTTGCAACTCATAGGGAGTTTTCTTCAACAAGGGTTTCACTAAGACTCTATTTACTACAGAGCAAGAAGTATTTACAACTTCAGCTCAAAAGTACTTAGGAAGCTTGTACTTATTCAACATGGTTCTAACTATTTCTTGAAGAGTTCTATGTTTCCTTTCCACTACCCCATTTTGTTGTGGAGTTTTAAAAATTGAGAAGTTGTGTGAGATACCATCCATAATCACTCATAATAGAAGAGATTTTCAAATCTTTTTGGTTTTGAATTCTCTTAGCAAGGAAGAACAAAGGTTCTAAATGCCTTAAAACAAGAATCCTTATATGGGAAGAACAACTCCTAAGTATATCTAGTATAATCATCTATTATGACAAACACATAATGCATGCCTCCTAAGCTAGTTACCCCAGTAGGGTAAAAAAGATCCATATGAAGCAATTGTAATGGTTTAGAAGAACTTACCTTGTTATTAGCTTTGAATGAGGATTTAATTTGTTTACCTCTTTAATATGCTTCACACACTCTTTCCTTTGTGAACTTGATTTTAGGTAGAGCTTTGACCAAGTCTCTCCTCTTTATCTTATTAAAGAGTTTCATACTAGCATGTCTTAGCCTTCTATGCCAAGTTTTACCTTCATCAACTATAAAAACTAAACACTTTGCATTATGGTTAGGGAGTTTAAATCAATCACATAAATATTATGAACTCTTCTGGCAATAAATAAAATTTATTGTCACTCTTGATATATAGCATGTTTGTGGCTCAAACATAACTCTAAGGCCTTTGCCACACAACTGACTTACACTTAGTAAGCTATGCTTAAGTCCATTGACAAGTAGTACTTTATCAAGGATATGTGAATCATCATCCTTACCAACTTTACCTATACCAATAATTTTGGTTGCCATTATCTCTAAAAGACACATTTCTAGGACTTTCAATCTTTTCCAATTGTGAAAAGAACTTTCTTTCTTCTATCATGTGCTTTGAACATCCATTGCCAAAATACCATTCTTGCTCTCTAACTTGGGATTTCAAGAACATCTGCAAAACAAGGAAGATTATGTCTTAGGTACCCAAATCTTATTGGGTCCTAGGGGTTTAGCTCTTGCTAACTACTCATCATGCCTTCTAGATTGGAAATGATGGGCAATGTGGCCATATATACAACAATAGAAATAATCACTATCAAAGTGAGTTGGTGTCCTACCTTTAGGTGGCACATGCATATAGTGTCTCTTAGGCTTGTAGCTTCTTTGGGTAGTATGTCTAGAAGTATTTATTATGCGAGTAACTCTCATAAATTGTGTATGTCAATACCCATAATTATGTCAATTTTTATGTCTTTGCACATTGTACCTGTAGGCTTGTAAGAGTGATACATGTAAGCATAATTTGGTCTAAAAGGAGCATTTCTCAATTGTGTCTGATTATGTAGAGACTTTCCTCTTGAACCATTATTAATGGCATTTCCATTTTTGGAAATTTTTTTCTCCATAACATAATTAGAAACATTATTCTTTTTAGCCTTAATAAAGATTATTTGAAAAGAGAGGGAACCATTGAAGTAATTGCATTATTATAACCTAATCCATATTTGATTGATTGACTCCTTTAAGCCTTGAGGATGAAGTCTAATTTCTCCATTCCTTTAGTGAACTTATTGAGATTTTCCTTTATTTTAAGGTTCTCAACTATGAGAGAATCTACCTTTTTAGCTAGATTTTCTTAACTCTTAACACTTTCTTTCAAAGATTTATTCTCCTTTTAAAGAAAAGAGGTATTAAGACTTGAGAGTCTCAATGCTAATAATGAGTTTGGTAAGTATAGAGTATAACTTATCTCTAGAGTAAGAGTCAAAAGCATTTACCTCTTTGTCACCATCACTATCATTATCATTGTTAGATATGTGTTCACTTGAGGATTCATTTGACTTCTCCTCAGTTGCATGAGACAAATATTAGGTAGCTCATTTCTTGTCTCATCTTCATCTAGTTTGGAATCACTAATGTCATCCCAAATGGCATTGTATGCTTCCTTTCCTTTCTTGAAGGCATACTTTCTGGAAAAGAGCTTGCTTAGGATAGTCTAATTTTATATGTCCTTTTTCATTGCATCCATAATAAATGAGTTGGCTCTTAGAGCCTTTCTTCTTATAGTATCTTACCTTTTTACCCCTTTTATTTGAAAGGAATTTCTTTACTTGGTTGGTGATGAAGGCAAAATGCTCATCTTCACTGCTATCTTCATCATCACAAGAAGAGGAAGATGTTAGTAAATAAGAAGCAGAGGGAGTTTTAGAATGTACCTCGTTAGCTTTCAATGCCAAGTCTTTCTTTCTCATCTCTATGTTTTCAACAGGTTTATCAAGAGAGAACTCATGAGCCAATAACTTTCCCATAAACTCATCAACTAATAGGACTTTCAGTTTGTTGGCTTCCTCAATAGTTGTCTTCTTAGCTTCCCACTTATCTTTGGGAAGTGTTCTCAAAATTTTTTCTATAATGTCCTCATTTGTATATGACTTCCACAAAGTCTTGAGAGTACCCACAATGTTTATGAATCTATTGTACATCTAAATAATAGTTTCACTAGGTTGGTAAACAAATGTTTCATACATGCATGTGTGCATTTGTATCTTTTACACATTTGTAACTTGGCATACTCAAACTTATGGATTGCATAAAAAAGAACATGCATTGCTATTCTACTTTTTAGGTTTGCCTTTTTTTCTTCTGTAGTGTACTCATTCTTTGGATTTGGTACAGGAACATCTCTAACTAGTTTTGTTGAAACTCCTCTTCCTTCCTCAACAATGTCTGATAGGTTAATGGTTTCGCTATTAAGAAAGACCTTCATATGATTCTTCCAGTAACCATAGTCATTTGCCTTAAAGAATGAAGGCTTGTGAATGGATTGTGATTCTTCAATACTTATTATGATCTTTGTTCTGTGCACTCAAGCTTTGATCAAGAGACCAACTTTAATACCAATTATTGTCCCTTGGTGCCTTAGAAAGAGGGTTAAATAAGGTAATGGCTAATTAACAATTTTTAACTAAATGAAAAAATAAATGACAAATCAACACACAAGATTTATAGAAGTTTAACATAACTTGTTTACGTCCTCTCCTCTAGTATTTCCACAAAAGCCTTCATTATTTTGATAGTTTAAGGTTCTACCAACAACCTTTACATAAGTAAATTTTTGGGCACTTACCAAGCCTTTACAAGCAATAGATTCTTAGGCACTATCAACCTCTTACAAGTAGTTCACAAGTACTACTTAACCTTAACCCAAAGTAGTTTTCAGGTACTACCTTAAACCTTTCACAAGAGATACTTTCGAATGGTCTCTTAACTCTGAGTTAAAAATTAAGAGATTATCACATTTTCAGAAAAAGGAAAAACTCTCTCACTCATGCAAAAATAGATGCTTCAAGTACATTCACATGATAAGTTTGATGTGAGTGATCAAGTAACAATGGTTCTTAAGAGGTTTGTCCTTCAAATTCTATTTTGAAGATAACTCTTTTAGTTCACTCTCAAGCTTGAACAATGAATGTCTTTTAGATGCTAGATCACTTTTTGTTCACAATGTAATAGCCTTTTTTATTAAGAATATATTTCACAATAGATTACTCACTTAATTGGACAACTCTCTTTCTATTTATGTTAATAGCGAGTCCTTCTATAGCCTAAATAAAGAACTAGCCGTTAGAAAAGATTTGTAACTTCACATTACAATTAAAAGCAAATAAAACCCATTGAAAAATCTCCACGCCCATTGTTGGGGTATCAACTATCATTGATTTCATGAAAAACGGTTGGTTGATAAATAATTCTTAACTTCAATGGTCATTAGCATGAATAAAATGTATGTTGGAACTAACTGTTAGAGAGTAATTCGCCTAAGGCTCTTCTTTTAACTTTTTCATTTGTCTATTTCACTTTTTCTCTAATGACCGCTGAATTTTCTCAACGTTCGCTGGATTTGATCTCAAAGCTCATTAGAGTATGAACAATGCTCATTGTAGATATCCAAAAAGTATGAGCTTGATACTCGATTTTCCAAGATCTACAAAAGTGTTTTAATGGCTGTTGAGAATTCGTAATTTCAATTAGCAACACCTTTAACGCCAGTTGAGATGTGAATGTACTATATTAGGGAGTCTAGAAGTTTTAGCTCAAACTAGAGTGTTTTATCAACACCTGTTGTGAAGGACCAATGCTCATTTCGAGTTCTAAAGAGTTTTGCTCAAACTCAGGCATTTTGTCTAACACCTATTATAAAAGTACAATGCCTATTATGAGGGCAAGATCAACTCCTATTGCGAGGCTCAATGTGCATAGCTATGTAAAGTAGTTGTCTAACTCCTGTTGAGAAGTTCAAAGAGTTTTACTCAAATTAGAGTGTTTTTCCAACGTGTGTTGTGATATTTCAATGTCCATTGCTAGGTTTATAATGCCTATAAGAAGTTGGCAACACCCATTGGACTGATAAGCCAAGTTTATCTTGATCTTCTCTTTCTAATACTTAGAATTTCAAACATAGTTTCATCTTCGATCATCATAGTTCAAAGAGTTTTTGTTCCTACAAGAAAAGTTAGCTATTTGACTTGTTTGTAATCATCAAAACAAGACTTGGAACCTTGAGGTTCAATATATGAGACCACTATCTAGAAGTTTTCTTCCTCCCATAAGGTTTGCTTAGGCCCAAGATGGTGATTTTCTCTATTTTGCCTTTAGGAAGGAAGAGTGAGGCAAATATATTGCTTTCAATATCCTAGCATTGAAGATGTTAGAGATTTTTTGTTAAGCTGTACAAACAATATTTGACTAAGGAGAATTAGATGAATCAATAAACAAGAAATTAATACACTTTCTCTTACAAAGATATGAAACTCAAAAAAAAAAAAAAAAAAAACTTTATCTATATTGAGAGTATATCTTCACTTTATATACTTATTCAATGATATAGTGACACATAAAATAATCATTTATAATTACGTACTCAATTTACTATTACACTATTTTTTTAAAATAAAAACACTCATGTCCCTATGTTTAATATATAATTTTAAAAAAGTAGTTGGTGTCATGATGAAAGTAATAGGTGATAAGGTGTCAGTATACAGCAGATAGCACAACAGTTGCAAAGGTCGAGATTTGAATCATTGCTCTTAGAGGAAGGTTGATAATTAGGTAGTTATTGATAGTTTAGTATATTCTAATAAGGGCTAATATCACCTAACTTTTATCATATTTTATGATCTCAAAAACCGTGTGCCAGTCCTATTTAAAATAGAGGTGCCCTTTTTGAACCTCCAAGCTCAAGCAAAGAGCCTTCAACATCAAACAAAACATAGCTATACACTTAGTATGGATCTACTTTACTACTTTTTACTTTATGCTTTCAAATCCTTGCTCCAATCTTAAGTATAGTTTATGGTTTTTATTTAATTTGTGTTGTTGATAAATCCAAATGCAAACTCTTTTTATATATTTTTCTATACATGATTTCATTCCATGTTTTAGTTTAAAGCTATTAAGTTCAATATTTTTATTAAATTTTTCAGAGTTTGCTATCATGATTTTTTTTATGTTTCAAGAGTTATTTCAGGTAATTACTTATTAGTTGGGTACAATACTCAGTATTTAAGTTTTTTTTTTTTTGAAAAATTTTTTCTTGATATTTTTAAATAAATTCATAAATTTACGAGTATAAAATGTACTTTATGCCTATGCACCGAAATCACCTGATAATTTCTCATATATTAAAATATTTAGTTTATTTGAAATTCAAACCCCCGTTCGTTTTGTGCTGAGTCAGCTAGTAGATTTTACTCTCGCGGAAGTCTTGGCTCCACCAAAATGTTCAATATCTTTCGTATTGGTTAAACTCAAATTTGCACATTACGTAAACCAAATTTGAGTAAGATGGAATTAAAGCCAGTTTTTTTTTTTTTTTTTTTTTTTTTTTTTTTTATAGACTGTTAAACTAGCAAAAATACATATATGCCAAATTATAATTTTATATATAAAGACTTTTATTTTCTTATTTTATTACATTATCTATGTAACTATGTAATTCATTGTATAACAAAATTTATAATTTAGTTAATCCTGAATTAGCATTGAATTACAAAAGAAGTCTGATTCCTGCTAATTTTATAACTTTCGGCTTGTATTTTGGGAAGTTTTACATAGATAGCACGTGAAAATATTCAATATAATCTATGTAATACCATGTAGTACATAGTGATACTAGAATATAAATGATGGGCAATTATGTTAAAGAGAATACAAATGTTTTTGGATAAATTTTTTGATAGTTTCCTTTACAATTTAAACTTATTAAAAAGGTCAATAATTATAATTGAATAAATCAAATTTGAATAATAATATTATATTTGGTTTGAAATTAAGGAAAAAAAAGTTGAGTTTCAAGCGTATATTTTAAATTTTATATCCAAATTTAAATTGAATTTTACTATTCAAGATTTTTATAGTTTAAAATATCAAAATTGCAATTATAATTTTAATTATGTGATTTTGCAATCCAAGCATTAGAATTGTAATAGGAATTGTAATTCCAATGCAATCCCAATTCTATTACTTTACAATCTAAATATTAAAATTATAATTTCAGCTCAATTTCAAATTAAAATTGAAATTATAATTCAGAATTCCAATTTCTAACTCTGAAATACAAACAAACCCCAATAGAGAATTTGAAATTTTTCTTCAAATTTCTTTCCATTCAAATTTAAATTCTAAGCATCCCAAACCTTATAAATTGCTTGAAAATTTTATAAACTTTCAATATGGGATTCTTAAATTTAACTACTCCTCATTATGGCTTTACACAACCTAAATAATACTTTCTCCCAAAAAGGTTGTCCATTATTCTTGTTTAGGATGTTGCAAAAAACATGCTCTCTTTTATTAATTATAATCAATCTTCTTAATTTACCCTTATTAATTATTAAACTAGTTGATTGTTGAACTAGCTTGGGAGGTTGATGAACCAAACTTGTTTTGATGATTGCAACATTATCTAAAAGCTAACTCTTGTCCAAGTTAGTGTGTAAAATCTTGCAGGGACATCAATATTTTGATCCAAGACTTTTGGAAAAAGAGTTTGGTTAAAAACTCTAAGTATTCAAAGTCAAACGATGTTGCAGCATTTCAATAGGCTTTGTGACTTCATCAACAAGAGTTTAAGATTCTCAACAAGTGTTGACATGACACCCAAATGTGAGTAAAGTCTTCTGGACCGCTTAGCCAGTGACTCTGTCAAGAATCAACAGGCGTTGGATGACTCAAACACTTAAGCGTCGCAAGTTGACCTTCATAACAAAAGTTGCATTTTCATAATAGGCGTGGCTCATCAATACCTCAACAGACATTACATTTTCACAACAAACATTAGACCAAATGACTTTATGTGAACATAAGTCTCAAAGCCTCGACATAGGTGTTGGTGTTTTACCAACAGGCATTGGAAAAGATCCCAGGCAAAGCTAAAGTTTTTGGACCCTCCAACGAGATATCTTCATATTTGCAATAGGCATTGAGAGCAAGCCAATAGTCGTTGAAGCACTACAGAAAAACATGAAAAATAGAGCATGAAGTTCACATCCTTCTGGAAACTTCAACAGACATTGTTCATATCTCAACAGAATTTGAAGTTGAATTCCAACAAGCATTTAAAAGCTCCAACATTCATTGAAGGAGTTGGTGACTAAAAAATTGAGAAAGCTAGAAGAGGAGCGTCTAGGCAAATCTCTCTCTAACTGCTAGTTCCAACAAGCGTTTTAATAAAATCAACAGGCGTTGAAGTTGTATTCTCACCTAATAATGGGCGTGGAGAGTAGGGCTGAGCATTCGGTAGGTTCGGTTCAAACCGAACGGAATTTTTGAAAACCGAATAGACCGAATTTAGTTTAAATTCAAACCGAACCTAACCGAAATTTAAGATAAACCGAAGTAAACCGAACCGAAAAAAATCGGTTTGGTTCGGTTTGGTTTTCGGTTTTGGGCTCAATGGGTTGTTGGACTTTTTTTATTTTATATAAAATAATTTATTTTTAGTTTTTTAAACTCAAATTTAAAAAAATTTTAAAAAATCTCACAAATTCGGTTTTTTTAATTTTAAACCGAACCGAACCGAAAACCAAATTTTTTTATTTTTTTAAACCGAACCGAACCGAATTTACTTTAAAACCGAACCAAATAGACCAAATTCACTCGGTTTGGTTCGATTTTTCGGTTTCGGTTCGGTTTTGCTCACCCCTAGTGGAGAGTGTCCAACAGGCATTGAGTGACTATTTTGTGACAGAGTGACAACCTTCTTTCTAACGGTTAGTTCTGTGTTCTGGCTATAAAAAGACTCTCCCACAACAAAAACAAATAGAGAAAAATGTTCAAAAGCGAGTAGATTCTATTGTGTAAGGAATCTTCAATAAAAAGAGGTGAAACAAGTGTGATATATCTTAAATGGAAGATCATTGTCAAAAGCTTGCATAAGTCATCTTAAAAAACAGAGTTGAAGAATAAGTTTTAAGACATCTCTCAAACTCTCCACCAAGTCAATCATTTCCTATGAGTGCATTATTTATTATTTACTTTATTATTTATTACTTAAGTGAAAGTAATTTTTTTCCTCATCTTTAAGTTGTAAATTCTTTAGAGAAAGTTTTTTTGGTTTAAGAGATCTTAGAAGATCTAAAATAATTGTTGTGAAAGGTTTAATATTGTACGTATAAACTACTTTGGAAAATGATTTTAGTAGCACCCATATGTCTACTTGTAAGGTCTTGATAGCGCCCGAAAACTACTATTGTAAAGGTGATTGATAGCACTTGTAAACTATTTAGATACTGAACGGCTCTAGTGGGAAGATTAGAGGAGAGAATATATGGCGAATTGTGTCAAATTTTTATAAATTAATTGTCGCGATTTCTCATTATTTCTGCACACAATTATATATATTTTCTTATTAAATATAATTAGAAGTATAAATAAAAATTTATAAATTATGAGTTGATAAAATATTAAATAATTTTTTTTAATAATATGAAAAGCGATGTGTGACAACTTTTTGAAATAGAGATAACATAAGTTTTGATAGTTGTATCTTTAATATAATCATTATGAAATTTGTTGGTTTTTACTTTTTTTTCCTTAAAGCTCTAGTTCTGCATACATTACTTCAGATAAGATGAATTAAAACCTGTTATTAACAGAACTTAACGATTAAGCTTTGCATGGGACGCTGCCACCTGTCCATGGAGGCTGTGAGAACAACTTCCCAATGGTTACGAGTTTTCTTCTCAAGGAAGCAAGCCAGTTCACGTAGGCCTTGATCTGATGTGGACTTAAAAGTCGATGTTGATATCCCGCACAAATTAGCGTAGACCAAGTGCCAACCTTACGTAGATGGATTTGGCCACTTAGCCAGCGTGGAACTTTGTAGACCACGTGTTAAGCCTGCCCATGCAGAGATAAAACTTGGCTAACTTCACCTTACGTAGATCGAATGCCCATCTTGCATGGTTAAGGCTCGACACTTAATAAGCTCAAGTTAACAGCACCGTCAATCCTTTATGAACATGTTTCAAACTTAGAGTTTATACATAATGAAGGAAGAAATGCCAGTATTTTATTCATAATGAAGGAAGAAATGCCAGTATTTACATATCCAACCAAGAGGCATTCACAGGAATAGGCACATGCGTACAAACTATAATGATAGAAAGTAGTTGTTTATAGGCTTACTCATAGAACTTAAACCTTATCTGAAGGGTTAAGAAGAGAGACTGGCTCTCATTGGACAACAAAAGATACAATCCTGCAGCCACCATTTGTGATGAGGAATGAAGTCTTCATAGGGACTGTCAACAAAAGCCCAAAAACATTCATTAAGCAGGTTGACATGGTAAGTATTGTTTCAGACAGGTGAAAATTAGAATCATCCCGTTAAATCTCAAAGTCTGCTTGGACATCCAGTTAAAAAAATAATTATAAAAATTGAACTAAGTGTTGTTTGTGCATGTGATTGTTGGTTCGGCACTTTAAGTGGGGGACTAAGTGAAAATTGAAACTAACCTGTTAAATCCCAAACGTTCTCCAATTTAATTGCCAGATGAACTAGTTTGAGCATCTCTTTTTGTAAATTATTTTTGTAATTGCCTGATTTTTATAATTGTTTTTTAATAATTATCTTTCACTATTTTTAATTTTTTTTACCATCTTTTACAAATTAGCCCTAAATTCCACTACAGTCCTTACTGATGAACATACTTTTTAACCAACCGGATGGAAATGGAGTACGAACTAAGGCTCAATTGAAGGGTTTATTCAATGGCGAGAAAGAATCACCCCCTGGCTCGTCTATGGTTAAGCGCTGGGCTCCCTCAATTAGCATTACTTTGTTCAATCTATCCCTGAGCTTCTACTGGATGCCATAGCGGGTATTCAGTCTTCAAGTTCAGAATGCGTGGAGAGAAAGTAATGTGATTTAACAAATATGTGTTTCAGAAATGAGGCCTATCCACATAACGTTATGTATAGTAGATCCCACTTGAATAATGTGTAAAATATGAAAATCCCATAATGGTGGAATTAATATGAAAGTGTCAACACTTACTCTAGATTATAAGTTCTTAAAGATTCTAAAGTAAGCTCCCTATAAGCAGACACTCTAACATCAACCAATTGTGCCCATCCAATATGCCTAATGTAACCCATAATAGCATTATAAATCTCTAATTTGTGCAAGGTAGGAAAGTAGCGGAATCTAAAAGTTCTTACCTCTCATTTTTAGAAATATTTATACCTTGAATGTTGCTCTTTTATTGGGGAACACTAGGCATAGAAATGGAGCAGGAGTGTGGTGTCCAAAATTGGTGGAACTGCCAGTATTGCTGGAACTTCATGTGGATGAGGAGCTTATGAAGAAGATGTTCTTTGGTGTTTGTCTCTCTTTGCTCTTGATTTTAGGGGGCATGATTAATGATGGATGTTTGTGTATGCAAGAAGGAAAAGATGGTGGGTATCTAGAACTTGATGGTGGAAGAAAGGACAAAGGTGATGAAGATGGAAATTAGTGGTGATTAGGTGAAATAGGTAGCGGGTATATGAAATAGGTAAGAAAAATGGTGTGGAGATGATGATTAATGAAGTGGCGAAGAAGTTTAAGAGAGAAATTTAGTTTTAAAAAAAAAATGAAGGAAAATCGGAAAATAAATGGATTAAAAAAACGGTTCTTGTTTAGAGGTAATAAAGAAGGAAAGGAACACAAATGCGAAAGAAGAAAGGGGGTCGATTTTTGAAAAGAGCTGAGACATATTGCATGGCTTGCATCCGGATTATACAACATATATGTCATATCAGGCTGGCTAGATTGCATGGGCTGGATGCAAGTTGTGCAGCTTGGCTTGCCTCCTATCCTGCTCTCATTGTTGCGTGCAAGTCGTGTAGCTTTTGCGACTACCTGTGCTACTTTTTTCACTTTTTTTTTTTTTATTCAGAAAGTTGGTACCTACAAAAAAATACAAATAAAAGTTAATTAAAATTTTGGTAAAATAAAATAAAAAATTAAGAAGTTTAAAACATAAATAAACTAAAAAGAATGAAAAATAGTAATAATATAATAAGAAATTTAAAATGTTACTAATAAATGTTGAATAAAAGATAACAATAAAATAAAATAACTTAAAAGAAATAACTCCCTTCTTTGAAGCCTTATCCTTCTTGAATTTGTATTGACTTTCCAAGCCTCATTTCATAGACTTTTTCTGTAAAAATTAAAAATCAAATTAGAAAAAATTACAAAATTTGAAAAATATAAAATAAGTTATGAAAAATTAAAATCTAAAAAAAAAAACTAAATGAACTTATGTTGGCTCCTAAGAACACTTGTTTACGGTCATTAGCTCAACTTGGCTAATTCTTATTCATGTTGATGGTTGAAAGACAAGAATGGTCACCTCTTTTTGCACCAAGTTTGTATGAAAGTATGGCCTTAACCTTTTCCATTGACCTTAAATATGGATAAATCTTCACATCATAATTCAACTGCACTATGAGAATAGGCCTTTACTATGAAGGGACTAGATCATCATGATTTTAACTTTTATAGAAAAAGTTCTAAATGAGAATTAAAGAGCAACAGTTGTTATAAGTACTAGGGGGATCTTATCTAGCTCATTCAATTGCTATAAGTACTTCTTACTAGCTTTTTTATAATCAAAATTTAGCTTCTTGATTCTGAATATGCTTTGTGCTTGATTTCTATTGGAAAGTGGCATGCTTCCTAAAAAACCAAGCAGTAGGTGACATTCCCAATGGTGTCTTCTATGCCATCTTATAAGTTTATAATGCATTTTTTTAGCTTATAGGACCAATCTTTGCTTAAGCTATTCACCATTTTCTTTAAAGTTTGCTTAATTTCTCGATTGAAGATTTCCAGTTGCCCACTTATTTAAGGATAATAATGAGTCATAACTCAATAAGTCATGCCATATTTTTAACCATACCTTCAAATTAGTAATTGTAAAAGTGAGATCTACCATCACTAACCATAGCACGGGGGACTCCATACCTTAGAATAAATTTTTGAAGGAATGAGTTCACCACCTTAGCATCATTGATAAGAGATGCAATTGTTTTTTACCATTTTAACACGTAATCCACCATAATATGAATATAGATGTGGTCATATGATAAAGGAAAATAGAATAAAGGAAAAGGTCCTATAAAGTCTACACCCTATATATCAAAAAACTTGACCCTAAAGAAGTTATGAAGTGGAATCCCATTTCTTCTTTAGATAATCTCGATTTGTTGGCATCGATCATATATAAGCATATATTTCCTTTCCATCTTAAAAAGTGTAGGCCAATAAAATCTAAATAATAAAACTTTGCTTATAGTCTTAGAGGTACTAAAGTGTCCCACACATTCCAAGAAGTGCCAATGAGAAAGAATACTCCACATCACTATTGGTGCATAAAGTCATACATATTGTAATTTAATTCCCTTCAAATTTAAGTGTTTTTGGTTCAATTTGACATATAAAAGGACCTTATAAAGGTTAATTATGTTTTGTAGTGTTAAAGAGGAAGAAAAGAGCTCAAAATGCATGAAAGATGCCTTGTACACTTTGCATGGAGGTTCACCATTTGAACCAAACTTAAAGAATGAGGATTTGGGCTTCACACATCCATGCAATGCCTTTCTTAACCATGCAAGACCTTTTGCATGACCATGTGCACACCTTTGAAAGAAGGCAATAGCTGAATTTGAGTGCACATCCTCCCTACATGCCCTTGCATGTAAAGAATCTAAATGAAATTACAAGTTTAGATGCCCATGCAAATATTTGCATGGTTGTTCACCTCTAAAATGAAAAAAATTAAGGCTTCTTAATCAATTCCAATTGCTCCTTATTTCAATCCCCAAGGTTATTACTTAGTACCAACATTAATTACACTATAAAAGGGGCAAAAGCACATGAATTTCTTTATTGAATAAGCATAAAACTCAATAAAATGAGGAGGAAAAGCCATCAAGCAAAAGGTTAGGAGTAAGAGGAGATCAATAGGGGCAATCAAGCTTGAAACGTGAAGGAGTGAACCATTATTAACTAATTCTTTCATAGTTAGGGTGTAGATGGATCTTGATTAACTATTATGATTTTTTAATGTCTTTTTAGGTTCATTCATCTTTTGTGTTAGTAATCATCATGAACTCATCTTTATTAATTGATTGGCTATTAATCATATTTAGTTTTGTGAACCGACTATCGAAAGATGCTTTTCATCAAATGGTTCTTTAGCGATTCCCTTAATCTTTTTGGTGTTGAGAAACTTTAATAGATTATTGATATCACTAGGGTCTTCCTTTAATTATTGTGCCAAGACTTTTAGTTTAATATGTGATTATATGTTAATTGATAGTCGAGATAGATTAATTAATAATAGTAATATTTGAATAAACCAGTTGGATGAAAGATTAGAAACCATAAAAAGTTAACAATTGAACTTGAACCCCTAGTTGTCTTCTCTCATTGATTGTTTTCTTACAACAACTTGTTTATAATTAAAATAGTTTTAATCTTTATAGTTTTTAGTTTAGACAATCTCTCACTTATGATTTCTAGATAATACAAGGAACACAAAAGCTTAGTACTTATTACATTGATCCTTATGGGAACTATATTTATAATATTGTACACTTTATTGCTTGTCAACCTATGCATTTACAGCTTGAGGGTCATTATACTTAGCACTAGCCCACAAACAATCTCTTCTTGAGGTACACAAAGTCTAAAAATTCCATTAACACAATATTTATAAAGAAGTTATTCCTCCTAAAATAATGCTTGATGTCCATAAGAAACTTCTTCTTTTGATGGAAAGAAAGATCTAAAGGTAATAAACCATTCATAAGTTAATTTATGAAATCTATGTACAAAGGAGCTATTGGACTAGGGTAGTTAATCCAAGTCTTGGACCTCTTTTGATCTTGACAAAGGAGATGGATCATGTCTAATATTTCAAATTAGTGTTATTTTGCAGCCTTTAGTTTTTATCTAAGTTGGAAGTTGGATGATGCTCAAAAATCCTCAAGTATGAAAAATGACTTCTAAATTGTGACCGCTACTTGTGTTCATGACTGCGATCTATAAAGAAGCATTGCTAGAAAGCAGACAGGCAAAATCACAAAGTTATTCTCGGTCGCAATTCATCCAAATGAAGGAGTCCAAAATTGGCACAGGATTTCGCGGTATGTGTCATACCCTAGTTGAGACCACAAATTTCGAAGTGACTCAAGAGGGAAGCAAGTCCATAGCCCCAACATGACACGTGTTCCAGCAAACCGTTGGAAGTCAAATTTTACAGAGGCATCTTGTTGGTAGCAACCGCGAATCATAAAAAAGAAGATGACAATTTATGGCAGACGAATTTGTGTTCTCTGTCGCGTCCTGTATAAGAAACCTCACAACCACAACTTTTGAAAGTAGGTGAAAGGCAACAACTATATTTTCCTGGTGAACTAATCAGAAGCTACCACGTGGACTAGCCATTAGACATAGATGGAATTTTCCTTCAGAAATTTGGATTTCTCAACCGTTAATGAGTAGCAGTGACTGCAAATTGAGACTGTCAAGCATTTAATGCGGAATTTGTCAAGCATGTCTCAAAGATTTGATGTGCTATGATCTGTAACATCTCGTTGGTGAAGTTTAGGTATAAATACTCCACTAAACAACCATGAATAAGGTTGCTAAGAAATTTATTACAAGTAATTAAAGCTCTCAATCTTTGCTACTCATTTTTTTCAATTTTCTTTATGAAATTGTAAGTGTTAGGTGTGAGCATTAAACACCAAGTTGTAAGGTTGTAGTGTAAGCCTGCAAAAACACTTCAAGATAGGTTTAAGTGTGAGCTTAGTGAAACACTTGAGTGAGGTTGTGTGTTAGCCTAAAAACACATTATTGGAAAGTTATGTGTGAGCCATCAAAACATAAGTTGTACAAGTTGGGTGTGAGCTTGAAAACACCTTGAGATAGTGATATACCCAATTGGTAAATTAGGGAGTGGACGTAGGGTCGATTATACCCAAACCACTATAAATCGTTGTCTCCATTCTACTCATTCTTCTTCCCCTCTTTCTTGTATTTGAAATTTTTATACACCAATTCAACCCCCCTTCTTGGTGCCAAGGGACAACAAGTGGTATCAGAGCAAGGTTTTCATAAATCAAACCTTCATTAGGTGAAATAAGATCATAGCACAAGAAACAATCTACTCACACCTAAGACCATATTTTGATGGAACCGACTATACTCATTGAAAGTATAGGATGGAGATCTATCTTGACATAGATGTGGTGGACCTTTAGGATGTGGTAATCAAGGAATGGAAGCCTCCTACCAGAGTTGTGGATGGCAATGAAGAATTAATCCTAAGGGATGAATGGTTGAAGCTCACCGGAGGTCAAATGGCAAGAACAAGAGGGTAATAGCCATTCTCCTAAGCTCACTTCCTAAAAAAGAGATTGGGAGAGTGCAACATTATCAAACTGCACATGTCATATAGAAGACTCTAGAGAACTATGATGAAGGCACAACTCTAGTGAAGTCAAGCCGTTTGCAGATGTATGTCACTGAATGGGAACTCTTCATGATGAAGGACAATGAGAACATCATGAAAATGACCAACCGACTCTTGTCCATTATCACCAATATGAAGAAGTTTGGAAGACCACTCACAAATTATGAGGTAAACACCAAAATCCTTAAAACTCTTCTACTTGACAAATTTAGAGCTAGGGTGTGCAGTATTCAAGAGTCCAATCAAGAGATTGGAAAGGTTCCAACCGATGTGCTCATTGGCAAGCTCTTGACTCATGAGTTGGCTATTCAAAAAGATGAGCAACTGAAGAAGCTAAAGGGCCAAAGTGAAAAACCAGAAAAGAGAACCATAGGTCTCAAAGCTTCAACAAGAGAAAACGAAGTAGAC